>OX463839.1:54481557-54676565 GCA_949825065.1 Odontocerum albicorne | reverse complement strand
CCCTTTTTCTACCCATTGCTGAGTGAGGGCACCCCTATGACTTGAATTTTGGGCTTCACATCTGTTCACCGGTTGTCTTAGTGAAACCCGCCAGGTTTTGTCATATTAGGGTAGTGGCTACCTCCGTTTTCTGTCCGCTGTACAGCTTTGGAGGACACCTAGTGATTTTGTCTCAGCATGAAATGCTTCGATTTTAACCATATTGGTACACTTGGTGTGGTATTAAAATGCTGGAAAGAAAGAATTATTAGTACATGCATTAGTAGCCTCAGTAGTTGAGAGCATAGATATTATTTTAAAGTAGTAATTTATTTTCGAATGAATTAGCATAAAAGTTTGTGAATATGTCGGGTTCAGGTTTATATATATATATATATATATATATATATATATATATATATATATATATATATATATATATATATATATATATATATATATATATATATATATATATATATATATATATATATATATATATATATATATATATATATATATATATATATATATATATATATATATATATATATATATATATATATATATATATATATATATATATATATTGAAGAGCATGACCGGGAGACAACAATGTATTTTATCCTACTAATCGATCTTTCTGAAAATCACTAAAGTAGACATAGAACCTGCTGTTCGTCATTACACGTTTTAGTAAAACTACCTTACGTGAAAATGCAACCACAAACTTACACATCTAGTGCCTGCAAGTATTTTAAATAGAAAAACTATTTTACCAGACTGGGATTATTACACTCATTTTTATGGGTACCATCAGGAATTGAACCTGATACCCCCGGGTGGAAGTTCGGAATCTTACCAACTAGACCACGGAGGTCATCAAATGTAATCTAGTGAATATTTCATTCTCTATTTTAACAGTTACTTGTAAAGTGAGAAAAAAACTATTTCTTGTGTCACATTTACTGATACACATTAAAACTCATCTTAACATACATGTCAATACTCACACTTATGCATATAAATATAATACAAAGATATCCACAGAAAAACACAAAAAATGCATTAGTATGGTAAGGTAACCAAAGTTACGAAATAATCATAAGTGATTTTATGCATTCATTATTTTGCATTTCTCGTGAAATAATCAATATCTCTCATTTCTAACAATTGCATGTCAAATAAAGGGTCTTTAAAATTGAGCCTTTTTTTATTCTTGGATAAAACACAGATGGCATCGCAAACTTGCCTGAGTCTTGTGACATTTGAGAAGTGTAATGTATGACATTTATAAAAATGGAGTGGTGTACAATACAACAAAGCGTTCAAATTGTTGAATTATTTTATATACTGTAATCTCCAGAAATAGTGATGTTAATTGGCCACCAAGGTCATCTGATCTGACACTGTTGGACTTTTTTTCTCTGTGGTTACGTTACATAAGAATGACACCCAATCGATTCCTGAGCTGAAGTGAGTTAGAACCGCAATTATGCCAAAATTTCATCGAAAATTTGACAAAAGAGTGGACATCTGTGGAGCTGCAAGAGGTGGACATTTGACGGATATGTTGTTTTTTTTTGTTGAAATGTCATACATTATACTTCAATGACCAATAAAAAGTTTTTTGAAATTAAAGCAAATTGTGTGTTTTATTCAAGAATTTTAAATAATTTAAATTTTTTTATTAAAACAAACGTTCAATTTGAAAGACCCTGTATGTATGGAATGAGTAATCTTTTTCATCTTACTTAACACATCAGTCTTAAATTCACATTAAATTATTTTGAATAATGCTAATTTATTTTGAATACTAATCACGTCATTCCGTATTATATACAATAGTATACATTGTCACACCATGAAGGCTTAAGTGGTAAGATGGTTAACTCCTATAGGATGTTGCGGGTCCGATGTATGCCCAAGTCTGATTATCCCTTCCTTCCCTGTGATGTGTAACTAGTATACATTGCTTCTAAAAACTGCTTAGTATACATTGCTTCTAAAAAGTTTAGTTCCTATTGGCACTCAGATTTTTTTGAAAAAGTAAATAACTTCCAGTCTGTTGTCACTTCTTAAACCTGTTTCAGGTTGGTTAAATCTTCAAGATCTTTCTGGTTGACTGGAATGACAATAAGCTCGCCCAGTTCTAGTGTAACAAAGTTATACACTACAAGCATAAATATTTTTTCAAACTTTTCATGATCTATGAAAAATATAAGCTTAAATTTCGATATATTTTTTTTGTATTGGAAAGATAAACTATACGAATATATTTTTAATTAATTTTTTTCCAAACGTACGATTTTTTTAAGGTTACGACATTGGGCCTTCCGAGCTCTGGCCTGTCACAAGCTTGTATTATATGTATGGCAGGTAGTATGCATATACATAGGTACTCCATTTTTATATTTTTTGTATATGTGTCAAATTAATGCTTATACTTTAAAAAAACGTGAATTTTGTATTCCATCCGAATTCTAATTTGAATATTATTTCTGTATCTCTCTTAATGATTAAATAAAATATTACACGAAATTTGTGCATATAGTCAGATATTATTAAAATCTGCTAAGATCACAGAATGGTATTTAAAAACCATTTTCGATGTTTGATAATTAACCCTTCCTTCCCTGTGATGTGTAAATAGTACACATTGCTTGTAAAAACTTTAATATCTCTATAATTATAATAAATACTGGGTTCAGATTTTAGATATTTCTCCGTAATACATTCACGCATTGAATGAAAAAATAATATTCATAATAATTAGCACTTATCGGCCACATCAGAGATATTTTGTAAAATCGGGAATAAATTCACGAATACAATCAAACAGTGTGTGACGTAGGTATATTCATTAAAAAAAACCGCTATGGGTGAAGAAGCGACGCTATTCACATCTCACTCTCACTCTACTTCGGTATATGGGAACGCAAGAAATAGAATCTCAGTTCGCTCGCTTCTCTCGCTTCAGTCGCTCTCGGGCATTCACTTGAGGTTGTATCTTCGCCCGTTTTGTGAACGTCGGCCGATGTTTTTTTCATATTTTCAGCAATTAAATTTCAATTATTATCACTTTTGGCTTCAAATTTTATTAATTTAAGCGATTGGCTATGAATATTCTTATTTTTCTGATTTTAAATCGCTTATTTTTACATGTGTATTTGATATGTATTGAGTACATAGCAGCGGAAGGCGCGGATTGTTTTAGAACAAGAAGGGAAAGGTTAAAAATATATCTTGGTAATAATATTCGCAAATGCTTGAAGTACGTGAATATGAAAGCTGTTGTCCCTTTTTTATTTAAATAATATTCCTTACGTGCGCGATAACGAACTGCAAATTACACGACTGTTCCAGTGATTCTAAACCCGAAAGCTCGATTATTTTGGTCTCCGAAGGACGCTCTTTAAGATTTCCGATTTTTTTGTTTACATGTTCAGAGTAAATGTTTAAAAAAGTCTTGATTGTGGAATAAAGTTAATATCACTTCAATTAATAACACCTGATATGTGTATATGTCATAATCCCTGAGAAGTGTGAAGTTATAAATTACTCGAAATTGCTGGATTGGGCATTTATACCGCAACAAAACAATGTTCCTGCAATGAAGACTTCGTTCAACGATCCGATGGGATAAGAGATTGGAGAAACAAAAATTTTGATGGCTGCAATTATTGGAAGAGAAGGAATGCTGTTGCAATAGATAAGTGGCAGATAATTCTGCATAATGCCATGACCCTGATAATGAAGATATATGTCATCAGTGTTTTTTTTTGCGGTGGAGCGCAGTGGAGCGGCGCTCAACCACCTTTTTTACTGTATACTCGTACAAAAAGCTTGAAAAGAAGTGAGCTCCCGCTCTTTTTTTCTTTTTAATAAGCACTGTCAATGTTTTTTTTTTTGCGGTGGAACGCAATGGAGTGGCGCTCTACCACCTTTTCATGGTTTACAAAAAACTTGCCACGAAGTGATCTCTGACACCTTTTTTTTTTTTTAAAGTACTGTATGTCACGATATATATTCATCATCATTAGTTGTTATGGAGGTTCTAAAAACACAATAAACTAAATAAAACAAAAAGAAATTAACAAATTTTATTGGAATTCCTTATTATACTGCGGTTACAAATGGGTAAGATATTATCTAGACAGCAGGATTTTCGGAAATAGAAGTTTCACCATAGTTAAAAGTAGCCCCTGTCATGAAATCGCTTTCAATGAATGATGTACTGAAGCTCTAAACTTGTTCGATAATCTCGACAAATAAATGGACAAATAAGAATGGAGTTGATTCACTAAGGGTTCTCTACATATCATTGATTAGAACAATAGTAACACTTCACTATGTGGTCACCCTAATACAATGTTTACATAGATCGATTGGGGTGAGTGCACCGTCAATTTTAATATTTTTTTATATAAGCTTTGTTACTTTGTACTGTTATCATTAAATGTTTTATCATTTCAACGAGACAAGTGTCATCAATTATTAAAGGTTTAAATGTATTCCAGTTAAAGATCCCTCTGCTTTGAGATATTTGAGGAAACATAACTACACGTTGTATGGGTTAAGATGGTGTATCGGACGTATGCGTCACATATATTGTTAATTATTTATATCATAAAATAAATAGGCCAAAACCCTTACGGTTGTCGCCAAAGAAAGAATACGAGAATTGAATTTTGAATACAAGAGAGCGAGAGAGGAATGCTTCGAAACAGATTGAAATTATATTGAACGAACCGGTGTAAAAGGGGACGATACCAATTTATTTTGAATTGTAATTCATTAAATAATTCATTTATTTCCTATTATATTGAACCTTATAATAACTTGTGTTTACTACTTCGAAACAGATTAAAATTATACTGAACGAACCGGTATAACAAGGGGACGATGCCAATTTATTTTAAATAGTAATTCATAAAATAATTCATTTATTTCCTATTATAATTAACCTTATAATTACTTGTGTTTATTTATCTTACGCTCTTTTTTTGAATGCAGACAATTTTATGTGGCTTTTTCCAGATGTCGGAAACGCAAAAATATTACAGTCAATATATCTGAAACAAGTCTTCAAGGAAAACTTTATCAACGATTTAAATTGAACAATAGTAATGTTTATACACAAAACATCGTGCATAAAGAGATTTTTGAGAATTAAATAATTCATCAATCAAGATGTACCTTTTTTATTTTAAACTTTAAACATTAATGAACCCAAAAACATTAAGCTGATCTTGCTCCATTCGGTATTTCAAAAATGTATTATATAATTTGTTTTACTTTCGTGAATATTTCACGGGTTGCAACATGTTTATATTATTGCCTGTAAATATTGTAGTAAAATCATTGTTTATAATATTGTATTGTAATAAAACATCCCTGCGTGTGTTCCTCGCATTATAGCTACATTATGATCCGACGGCCCCCGTGTGCACTGACCGCTTGGCAAGCATTGAGCTAGCAAAAGGTGATTGGCATAAGCACTCAGATCGATGTGCTTGCGGCGTGCAATGAGCTGTAAGGGATGAAAAATGATCAAAATAAATTATTCTCGTCTGAAACTTCTACTGTGTTTTTATTTCTACAAGGTACCACCAGACAATAAGAAATCTTTTCATCCAGCTGTCACCGAGACTAGTTGAAGTCGCGCCAATATCTCCTAGAATTGAGCGACAAGTATTCACCTATTCCACTTATTATACCGGTGCTGTATATTGTACGAGTATATTATGAATATACTCGTATATAATCCAATATGATCGAATGGAAAAAATATTGTATTATATATAAATTACAAATTGCATGTATCAGGTGTGGAATTGGTCTACGTTCATTAGATGAAGCTGTTGAACTTAATATTTTGTGGCAGGAGGAAAATAACCCTTCCTTCTCTGTGATGTGTAACTAGTACACATTGCTTCTAAAAACTTTTATATATCTATAAATATAATAAATACTGGGCTCAGATTTTAGGTATTCCTATATTCATTCTAAAAATCCGCTATGGATGAGGAAGCGACGCTATTCACGTCTCACTCTCACTCTACTTCGCAAGAAATAGAATCTCAGTTCGCTCGCTTCTCTCGCTTCAGTAGCTCTCGGGCATCCATTTGAGGTGGTCTCTTCGCCCGTTTTGTGAACGTCGGCCGATGTTTTTTTTTCATGTTTTCAGCAATTAAATTTCAATTATTGTACCTTTTGACTTGTGATTGTGATTGGTTATGAATATTCCTTTTTTTCTTATTTTAAATCGCTCATTTGTACATGTGTATTGATGTGTATTGAATACACAGCACCGGAACGCGCGGGTTCTTTTAGCACAGGAAGGGAAAGGTTAATGACTTATTCTTCCAGCATAAAGTTGTCAATTGTCACTATGATTGTCCTGAACTTGACCAATAAATTTGTTTGCAAACTGTCTCTAGGCCCGCATGACAATGTCAGTTATTCTATTGTAGCCATTAAGATACTAACTATTCCTACTCGATAATTAGGCTGCACGGAATAGATAATCAATATGGATACTTGATTGGCCCATTTTAACTCTTGATGATCCCATATAAATCTGTTTTGAATACGTTTTTTTTTCTTTTAGTATTTTATCAAGTATACCTTTGCTATTTGTTGAATGTTTCAACGATTAAATTAATGAGCAATTAATAAAGTAGACATTTGTGCATCTAAATATTATACTTTATCACTGAACCACACGTGCTTATGATAAATCACAATTATCACATGTGACACCAATTAAATATATATTCTTAAATGTTATAAGAGTTAAGCAAATAAAGTTGAAACTGAAAATGTAAATAAAGACTTGATTTAATAACGTAATTCACAGAAATACATAATGCGTCAAAATATTTTCTTGTTAAAAATATTATTTTTAATTAGATTAAAATCTCTTATTAAAATCGTTGCCGAGTTGTGGCTAACGTTTCGATAGCCTTGCGGTTTTCATCATAAGAGCGATGTGATAAAATATTCGATAAAGTTTTTCCACATCACTCTGAGAGAGACGATTGCAGCACCGTCGAAAAGTCAGATATGTCAATTTAGTCAACTCAACATAGTACCAACCCCAAAAAAATATTTAAGATAGTTTCACGATTATTCGTTTTTAATTTTGTAAAAATAAAATGAAAACTTGAAACAAATCGTAATATTTATTTTTTAGTGTTATTTATTATAAATAATAATATTTATTTTTGCAAACAGTAATGCTTTTCAGACTTTTTTGCAGCTCTAAAGTAAATATTTTCTTAATTTTAATTTCATTATAACTCATTTACTTGAAAAATCTTTTAAGAAAATAACATAAAATACAGCTTTAATTTTCACTTCCGTTCAAGCTGATTGAAGACAGATAGAATCCTAACAAGCGCTAGAACTTGGAGATTTCACATCAAGATGTACTCGATCTGCTTTACTGGAAGCTTTGCTCAAATACACCCAGTCTTCAACTGGAGATAAAAGCTCCTCCGAGGGATTTAGAAAAGCTCCTGATACATGTCATACAAAATCTATGTTAAACTACTTGAATCAAATTAGGAAACGAGCACCAATATATCGAAAGTAATTCTGGAAAAATAAATAAAGAATAGAGGGAAATTTGGAATTAAAAGTCTTTGTTAATGAAACATTAGTATAAAAAATTTCCATGCAGTTTCTTTTTCCTCATTTTTTTTTAATTTATGGGTCATCATCATCATCATCATCATCATTGTCAACCAGAGTCGATCCACTGCTGGATGAAGGTCTCCCCAAGTTGACTCCAAACAGTTCGGTCCTTTGCTCGCCTATGCCACGTGATGCTGCCATGCTTCTTGATTTCGTCCATCCAGCGTACCTTCGGTCTTCTTCTAGGCCTCTTTATGCCTCTTGGGTACCATTGGATTATTTCGGATGTCCATCGGGAGTCTGACATTCTGGCTACGTGTCCGGCCCATTGCCACTTCATTCTTTTGCACACCTTTATAACGTCTTCTACCTTTGTCATATTGCGAATCCAGGTGTTTCGTTTACGGTCTCTTTTAGTATATCCCAACATGCATCTCTCCATGCCCCTTTGTGCGGTCTGGAGCTTTTGTGTGTTCTTTACTGTGAGCGTCCATGTCTCGCAGCCATACGTAAGTACTGGAAGAATGCACTGGTTGTAGACCCTTCGCTTCAAGGATATTGGGAGATTACTTTTGAAGATGATGTTCAAACGTCCAAATGAGCTACACGCCAGTTTTGTCCTTCGTGCTATCTCCTCCGATATGCCACCTACAAAGGAAATAAGTTGGCCCAGATACACATATTCCTGGACAAGTTCTAGCGGCTTTCCATCTACGTTTATTGGTTTTGGGGTAGCAAAGCCGTTCATCATATATTTGGTTTTTGAAATATTCATTTTTAAACCAACTCCTCTGCTGACCTCTGCCAATTCTTGCAGTTGGTGCTGAAGATCATTCGGGTTTTGTGAGAATATAACGATATCGTCTGCAAATTTCAAATGACTCAGGTATTTTCCATCAATCGCCAGCCCTTTATTTTCCCATTCTAGTTTTTTAAATATGTATTCCAGTGTGCCATGGGTACCATGCGATATATGTTATGGGTACCATGCGATATATGTTATGGTTGAATAATGCAAGATTGAGAGTTAAGTGGGATATCAAATGGTGTGTAGCAATAGGAAACAAATTCAATGAACCACTAAAACATAAATGTACACTCGAACCAGACAGCATTGAAATCTGCTAAGGTAATATTTAGGTGCCAACTTTGATGTTTGTAAGTGAAACGAAGAAAATGATTGATTGGAGCTTAATACGTGCTGAATAACTGCGTGCAATGAGAAGAATACATGGTGTGACAATGTGTAACAGATTATGGAATGAAGTGATTTGTGATGAATGTGAACTGAATGGCTGTTGAGTAAGATGAAGAAGAACGCGCCGTGATGGTTTGGGCATGTCGAACGAATGAAAGGAGAAAGACTAACAAAACAAATATATACTCATATAATGCCTATGCGAAAGTCAGAGAAATCGTAAAAGTTTTATGAGTAGGTGTATGGATGTGGACGAAGCTTATGATAAGTGTCGTGATAGGAAAGTCTGGTGTTCCATACTATCTGCCTACCCCAATATGAAAATGTTATGTATGTATATAAGAACTATTTTGTGTCTACAAATCCTTGAGTTATTCTTTGTCAAATTAATTTTTCTAATTTAAAACGTCTTATTTTACGTAATCCTCTTATTGGGGTATTCTTTATACTGATGAATGCTTTATGATATACTCGTAAAAGGTTTTTTTTATTGTGGTGTCTTTTAACTGGCATACGCCTAATTAGGCAAAGGAGTGTTTTGTATATTTTATTGTAAAATTTAAAAAAATCTCACTGCATTTGATTATTGTTGTATAACATAAAAAAGACAACTTATATATCATGTTTTTTTTTAATTATTTTAAATATTAGTGACTCTTGAAGACGGACTGTAAACATTTCATACAGATCCCAATCAAATGGAATGCGAAACTAGTGACTCCTGAAAACGAACTGTGAACATTTCAGACAGATCCTAATCAAATGTCAATGTGGAACTAGTGACTCCTGAAGACGGTCAGTAAACATTTCAGACAGATCCTAATCAAATGTCAATGCGGAACTAATGACTCCTGAAGACGGTCAGTAAATATTTCAGATATATCCTAATCAAATGTGAATGCGAAACTAGTGACTCCTGAAAACGGACTGTAAACATTTTAGACAGATCCTAATCAAATGTTAATGTGGAACTAGTGACTCCTGAAGACGGTCAGTAAACATTTCAGACAGATCCTAATCAAATGTCAATGTGGAACTAGTGACTCCTGAAGACGATCAGTAAACATTTCAGATATATCCTAATCAAATGTGAATGCGAAACTAGTGACTCCTGAAAACGGATTGTAAACATTTCAGACAGATCCTAATCAAATGTCAATGTGGAACTAGTGACTCCTGAAGACGGTCAGTAAACATTTCAGACAGATCCTAATCAAATGTCAATGCGGAACTAGTGACTCCTGAAGACGGTCAGTAAATATTTCAGATATATCCTAATCAAATGTGAATGCGAAACTAGTGACTCCTGAAAACGGACTGCAAACATTTCAGACATATTCCAATCAAATGTCAATGTGGAACTAGTGACTCCTGAAGACGGGCTATGAACGTTTCAGACAAACTCTAACAACACCAGGTTATAATTTATACATCAAAAGTATACACATATCTTTATGAAAGGAAAAAACATAAAATGGTTGAAATAATGCAATAACTGATGAGAACTTCAGTAAAACAAAAGCTTCCCAAAATAATTTCAACCTATGTGTATATTTTATATTGAAATTAAAATAAATACACGAATCTTTGATAAAACGTGTGAACGTACTCTTTTGTATACCATATATAGTATAGAATCTTCTTCTTTTAGGCCTGTTGGCCTGTTATGGTCCTGCATCATTGTTTACCTCTTGTGACGTTGACTGCCAGCTGTCTTTCAATATTTTGGGAAGTCATCCTGGAGGTCTGCTTGCTTGTAGGATACTGTCCCTGGCCATTCTTATAGCTCTTGGTTCCACCATTCTGGATACATGTTCGTTCCAGAACCTTCTTCTCTGTCGTCCCCATCTGACAATATCTTCAACTTCGCCCATCCTTCGGATTTCTGTGTTTCGTACTCTATCACGAAGGGTTTTGCCAGCGATACTCCTGAGTACCTTCATTTCGCTGGTTCGAAAAAGATTTTTGGTTCTGACAGTGTTGGCTCTGGACTCTATGCTGTATGTCATTATGGTACGGACGCAGGTCTTGTATATACTCACCTTACATAATAATCATACTCGTAAATATATATAATCATACTCTTTTGATTATAAATCACAAACCCTCGAGAATTCCAAAACAATTGACGGTATCCATATCGAATATTTTTGTTACGTGTTGAATATCTTCTTATTCTTCCTCTTCCTATAGATCATGATGTATTTGTTCCGCTTGTTCCCCTTCTTGTGGCGTGGATTGCCAGCTGTCACGCCATCTCTTCAGAGGTCTTCCCGGTAATCTCCTTCCCGCTGGGTTCCCTTGAAGGGCGACACGTGGAAGTCTGTCGTCTTTCATTCTGTTTACATGTTCGTTCCAGTATCGCCTTCGTTGTCTTCCCCACCTGACGATGTCTTTTATACTACACTTTCTCCTTATTTCAGTGTTTCTGATTCTATATCTTAGTGTCTATCTGGTTATATATCTCAGTGTTTTCATTTCCGAGGTTCTCAGGAGAGATTTTGTTCCAGATGGGTTTGCTCTGGTATATATTCTGAAGGTGCCAATCGGTCTCACACATGTCTTGTATATTCTGATTTTACTTTCTATTCTCACGTGCTTAATATTTCACACCGGTGTTCTTAGGCATCCCGATATTGCGGCCGCCTTATTGACCTGTCTCATGGTTTCATCATACAAATTTCCATTGCTACTGATGCTCATTCCAAGATACCTAAACTCCATCTCTGTTGAATATAATACATATATCATCAAGACGTGTATCTTACAGAGTAGGGCAGAGAAAACAGATTGCCAAACTTTTATATTCAAATTCGCACAAATTTCGCCTCCTCCACATTAATAGATCTCGTCATTCACCACCAAAAACGTAACTGATTATTTATTCGTATATTTTGTAGATTAGAACATTATTTAATACAAATAGTCTCTTGTGGCCGATTTAATTAAGCTTCAATTTGATTAACCACCCAAAAGACGATGCAATACGAGACAGGATAGTCCATAGCCACACTGTAGACGAATAGATACTCCACAGCGACACTGTAGACAAACAAGACGTTTGGAAATTTAATTTCAAAACACTTGCAATATCCATGGGATTCTCATTCAATCCACTAATTAAATTAAAACAGATGTTTAATTGGATTTGAAGCAACATTGTGAAGATAAAGATTATTGATTAATTTAAGTTAATTGTAAATATCAAAGCGGATTCAATTATCCACGGCTGACATGGCACAGAGAACAAGCACAAGGGAATTCGTTTTGGGGAATATAAAATTAAAAGCTTGTCATTTATAAATATAATTTTAATACGCGATGCCCTCCGGCGATTTTAAGGCAAAAGAAATCTTAAATCAAAGGACAAATAACGCTTTAAATAAATTTTCTTAAAAAAAATTCTACAAGACTACATAGATATACATTGTTCTTGAGAGTAAATTACTGTAATTGTAGCAGAGCGTACAAAAATTCATTTATTTTGAGATGTACGAGTAGTGTTGATACCAAATGATTTTAATCTCATCCAGAGAAACAAAACTCTCCATACTTCAGGTATTTTTTATTCAAAATTCAAAGAAAATTTACTGTTCTAAACAGATCTAATTGGGTGGGTATTAATGATAGGGCTTTTGCCATTGGTGGTCATGTGGGGTGGAATTGTATACCTCTTAGTGTTAGAGATTTGGGTGGCATGTGCAACTTTGGGAAGCACTCTAAGACAACCTTTCTTGGAAGGTCTTATAAAAAATATGGAGTTATATAAACACACATACACTTCACTACACCGAAAGCCGAATGTATTACTATTTTATATCAGAAGATCAACAAAGGTTTCTTTGTATATTATTTATAGTTAAAGCATTAACTTTGAGGAGGTTTTAAGGCATTGTAATTCTTTTTATCAAACACTATTTATTCCACTTTCTGTAACGGTATAACCCTACTGGTTTCAAGGCTTTCACCTCATCATCAGGGGAACACAAACAACACTGAATTATGTTCGAACTGGTACCGAGATACACGCTTCTAACAGTAAACATTCGAGCTAGAGACTGGGGGTTGAGGGAGGCATGGGACAACCTCGGCGAGCAGCGGAGAGATTCTTGGAATATATGTGTTTACAACATATTAACTTCGATACACTGACTTAGAAATTTCTAGGGCCTCTAATCTGTCCAATTTATTTCCGTTACTACTGATATGTAAGAATTTGGCATTATCGATAGAAAATGTATGGTTTTTACGGTGACAATGATTAGCCATTTCAGAATTAATTAGAGGATTTGTTAAGGTGGATTTTACAGAAGGTTTCCTTTTAGTTTGTCTTCCCTGAGTAAGTTCTTTTGCAGTTTTCTTAAATGATGTGATGTGATGAAATGCTTAATCTAATACCTAAAGCTACAACCTTTTCGTTATACTTAACTTATATAAATTTCTTTTGTAGTTCTACCAATAATAAAACGGTCCAGTCCCGAGTTGGAGCGCCCTTGAGGAGAGATTTTTCTCTAAACGTCGTCATATAAATTATCATTTTATTATTATTGTAATTAAATGTGACAGTACGTTTATCTTCAATATGCTTTCAACTCATTTTACAGTTCACGGATACATTTCCAGACGTTATAAATATAACCTATAGAAATGTACGGTTTGGAAAGTGGGCTAAGAAGAAAATAAAGATACGGAATCTCACCAATATGGAGTAATCAGGTGAGGGAATTGACTGGTATAAGGCTGTATACTACCCTGCAAATGTCAAATGATCGAGGAAGTGGAGACGTGCCGTCGCAACTTGCACCATTAATATCGAATAGATCACAATCCTCAGTAGTGAGGAACCACAGGGATGATGGCACAAAACAGTCTAATCATTTCTCTCCGACGTGGAACTGTTATTTTATATAGACACCAGTGATCAGTATATACGAATATATCGAAGACCGGGAGATAACATTGTTATTGTTTTACTTTACTCAGTGAATTAATATTCGAATAAGATTAGCAAAGTATAATTACACTAGACTAACAATTACACTAGACTGTGCCGGTAAGAACTCTTTTCAATAACATACGCAAGAACGGGTCTTCCAGCCGCTATGCCTGCTCGAAGGGCCTTAACTCTTCTGAACGGGACTGCTTCGGATATTGACATATTTCACATCACATTACCAAAAGCAAAAGTAAATTTTCTTCTTAGATTAAGCGCGTTAGAAAGCACTCATCAACATATTTATTTTTATTTATTTATTTAACAGTTTTATTGCAATTCAATCTGGCGGGCTTATTGCCAGGCGGCAATCTCTTCCAACCAACCAAACAAAAGTAAATGAAGCAAGTTACGTGGTCGCATAAATCATTCAAATGACTATCCATCCCCACGAAATCCATAAACATATATGTGAGAACATGCCCACAAACCCCACAAAGACGGACAATCACCCGAACATTATTTTTCATATAAAGTGAGATATCATCAATCAAAAGGAAAGGAAAGGATGGTGGAGAGGAAAGAAAAAGAAAAATCAGGAATGAAACACGTTATTTTACTGACTAGAAATTAAGAGTTTTTTCAGTCGCTTCTTAAAGCATGCCAAGGACGGGGCGAGTCTTATATTGGTTTGTAACTGATTCCAGAGTCTCACTGCATGAATAGTAAAGGACGACGTAAAGAAAGAAGAGCGGTGAACTGGAAAGGCCAATAAACAATCTCTGTTTGAGCGTAGCGCTAATCCATGATTGGAAAGACGCTGAAAATTTTCGGCGAGATAAGAGGGTGCGGCGGGACAGTTAAGGATATTATACAATAGAGACAGTAAGTGAATTTGGCGTCTATTTCTAACATTCAACCAGTTCAATGCCTTCTGGTATGAAGTTATATGATCGTACTTTCGTAGGTTGAAAATAAATCTTAGGCACACATTTTGAAGACGCTGTAATTTGTCCAGCTGTTCCTCTGTAACATCCAAGTAACATACGTCCGCATAGTCCAGAATCGGAAAGAGCAGAGATTGTACGAGTAAAATTTAAGTGACTGAATATGACAACATACTTAAGTGACTGAATATATACGAGTATGTAACATATGTTTGTGTGTATATAGTATACTCGTTTGTATACATATGCATTATTTTATATAATTTTAAAAAAGATCTGTGTTATTTTTCTTCTTTTTTAATGTCTTGTATTTTTCAAAGTAATTGGGCTAAGCCTGTTTTGAAAAAATAAATAAATATTTAATAATAAATAAAAAATAACATATTACTCGATAATTCAGATTTTCATCGTTATCAGGCATGTGTTTTAATTATTCCGTCAAAATTTAATAAAGAAAACCAAAGTTTTTGTTTTTATTCTTATGATTGTGTGCGGTATATTATGGGATGAACAAGTTTGGTCTTTCTGGAGTGATGATGTGTGAAGAGTTTGATTTCGCATGATGTTTCCAGTTGTAATTGAGTGTCACTGTTTGTCAGGTTGATGAGAACGTGCAACGGGGTTTTGTTTTTGTGTAATCAAAAATCGGAAAGAAGTATCGTTTTATTTTTTCATGCTAAATATCCTCAGTGAGATACAGGCAAAATACTAGTTTACTGGGGATACGACAAATTTAAGGCGACTAACCCAGATCAATTAAAATAATATATGTCTAAATTAAATTACCTGTTGTTTTTTTCGCAAATTATGTATATTTTTTTGTCATGTGTAATAATAAAAATAAAATTAAAATAAAAAAGTTTTGTATCTAATTTTTAAGTACCAACTGAAGAAATGATTTTCATTTTTTAGTACCTAATCCTGTAATTTGAAGGAGTAAGAATCAATGGGTACTATACAAATAAATTAAATGAATTGTGTCGTTCATATAAGAGAAACATTAAATCTACAAAAATAACATAATCTCTCGGCCAAGCGCATCAACATGTCCACGTTATCAAGAATGTTGTGAAGCACTCTACAAATATAACTAATTCAAAACGAAACACTTTATTTTTAACCGTAAAATTTCTTTGTAATATCATGCGATTGCATTGCATTTCCTACATCCTTTGTCTGCTACAGTGTATAGTACAAAACCAGCGTATAAGAGAATTGAGAAAATACAATTCAAACTCATGGCAAAATTAACGGCAATATTTTGAGCGTTTACAAAGGGAAAATTTCCCACATCAATAGGAAAGCCGTTATCTTCGTCCTATTTCAGTAATAACACTATTTCACCGGGGGAAAAAATTGGGACAAAAGTTTTATTCTGTCGCTTTTGTATGATATCCAAAGGCGATCAGATAAAAACGAACAAAGCGGCAGATATTCAACCCTGAAAGTGTACCATTTTGTAGGGTAACCATGTGAGTACATCTCAACCTTGCTAAGAGAGAGCCATATTGATATTTGACTTGTACAACTTGTATTTGTTACTTGAAATTAATGCCTCGTAGTCAATTTATCTTGGGATATTAATATATAACCGTTTACAAAATAACTACTCAAAAGTTAAGTTATTAGTTTTAACATCCCGGTCAAGTATGTATGAAAAATATTCAACTTTCGGGAAGCAATAATATAATATTTGATATCAAAAACAAATAGTGGAATTTAATGACGACAAAAATAATTATGTGAATAAAACAAATGAAATCTTATATATTTTTTTTTATTTACGGTCGATTTCCACCATTTACAATTTTTACAAACACAATTAAAATTCAAAGTTTGAGATAATACAGAAATACAAGATGTTACAAGAAAGGTATGAAATGTATCAAAACATTAATATCATTAATGTTATTTGAAGTAAAAAAAAAGGACACACAACAAGCCAGAACACATCGTACAGAAAAAAAATACATACTTGTATATTAGGTGTTAACATAAGTTGTGTCCGTTGTTTTTCAAATTTAAAAATGAGCACCAAACATAAAACAAAATGGTAAAAATTATACGTCATTTGAAAGAAAATTTTCTGCTCTACAAGATACAGTGTTTACTTTTACGTTACATATGTTATTTTATTTGATTACAAGCCTTCAAAATGGAATGTCAAGTAGACGAAAGTAAGCATTTTCGACACCTCCTTCTGTTCGCGTTCAATCGAAGGAGTACAGCTGCCAAAGCTGCTCGCGATATTTGCGATGTGTACGGTTAAGATACTAAGAATTAAAGGACAGCTCGTCGATGGTTTTTGCGTTTCAAAGACGGTAATTTCTACCTGAAAGACATGGAGCGTTCCGGACAACCAGTGGACTTCGATGAGGACCGCTTAAACCATATTATTCATGAAGAATCCCTATATGTAACGTAAAAACAAACACAATATCTTGTTGAAAAAAAATTTTTCTTTCGAATGACGTATAACCATTACCATTTTGTTTTACTTTTGTTGCTCATTTTTAAATTGGAAAAAAAAGACACATCTTATGTTAACACCTAATACTTTATTAAAATATTTAAATTAATGTCCTAAAATACCCCAACGTCTATGTTTTCTTCATATTCACAGATTAAACATAACTTTTACCTTAATACAAAAAAGTTAAAAATATATTTTGTAGCCGTAATTGAGAAAAAAAAAGATTATTTTATTAAATAGAAGGCTTACAGTCTATACACATAATAAACAATACTTTATACGTTGATATTTCAAAATCAGAAAATGGGTTTTATTACAAAATTCAGCATTACCTGTAGTGTGCTCTAGAACCCAATCAGCAAACACACAGCGATACCTATGGTATAAAAGCTTGAGTTCTTAAGTCAACTGAATTTTGTATGCACGTATCTTGGGTTAAAATTCCCAAGTTTGAAATGGGACAACCTTTAGTATAACTTGATAAGTGTATAGCCATGTGGTAATATTTTCCAACCATGCCAAAAGATTTTTATGAAACCGATAGGGAAAATTTTGACTAAATATTTTTATTTTATTTTTATTTATTATTACACATGACAAGAAATATACACAATTTGCGAAAAAACAACAGGTTATTTGATTTGGACATACAATATTAATGGATCTGGGTTTGTTGCCTTTCATTTGTCGTATCCCCAGTAAACTAGGCTTTTGCCTGTATCTCACTGAGGATATTTAGCATGAAAAAAAAAATCGATACTTCTTTCCGATTTTTGATTACACAAAAACAAAACCCCGTTGCACGCTCTCATCAACCTGACAAACAGTGACACTCAACTACAACTGGAAACATCTTACGAAATTCAACTCCTCACACATTATCACTCCAGAAGGACCAAAAATATTCATCCCACAATATACCGCACACAATCATAAGAATAAAAATAAAAAATTTAAATTAAAACAAAAAATACACAGAAACACAAATACAAAACAACCAAAATTAAAACAACAAGAAGAAACCTACACTCACGAACTCACACAAATCCTTTCCACTCGTCATTCATCCTGAAAGCCCAAGTACTCAAAATCCTGTCGCAATAACAACCAGGCTCCAATCGACTGTCGAAATGGTTTTCCTACCTTTACCTTTATTGAAGTCGGCACGCCATTGTATGTAATGGGAGCCAAATAAGCATATTGCCTTTGGGCAAAAGAGGTTTTAACTCTAGGGATGGTGAACGTTTCATTAGTTGCCATGCGTGTCATGTGTGTCTGCTGAGTCTGCATCTTCCCTTCCTCTCGATGGTAGTGCCAGAGAATGGATTTGAGATGTAAATTGGCTATGTTTAGGACCTGATACTCTCTGAAAAGAAAGATTTTTTTTTTTTAAATGGGTACTTATGAAAACTGGAAGCCGGGCATTTTAAATATGAATTTATTACTGAACTGGTGCTAAGTATATGCATTACATTAATTATTGTAGCCCTCTTGGGGGGACAGAAATCACAAAATTGGTCTACATTTAATTAAAATATATATTTTTTAAATTATATAAAATGAATCTTAATTACAATACGGTCACCCTAAAAGTAATGGACGGTTCACAATAAAATCTAATGCCCTCGCGCGAAACTGCCACGACTTTTGATTTTCCTCGAGAATATTTTATGGCCTATTATTGGAGCCCTTATTCTAATTTATAAGGGTCGAGCACACATATTTCTGAAAGAAAAGGACCAAAGATTCAATGCGATTTAATTACCTTTCCTGTTGATGTGTCGAATATCCTTTCAAACCCTTCTTAAAACTTTTAGACGAATTCTAATCATAGTAATAAAAATACGATAAGGCACAGTACCCTAAGATAAACATTAAATAAATATAAACAATCGATACCATCACGCCGTTTCCCTGTCGGGGTAGGCATAGAGGACAGAGTGCAAGCCTTTTCTCTCTTGACACATATATTTCATCCCTTCCACATTTATTCACCTTCTCGTTGAGTTCCTACAATTTCTCTTACTCTTACTTTTCCTTATTTCAAAATATTATTTACTTGATTCAACCATATTTTCCTTTAGTCTTCCCCTACCACGCTTTCTATTCCTATTTGCACTTTATTTTTTATTCATTTGTTACACACGCCCAAACCATCTCAGAATGTTCCTCTTCGTTTTATTCAACACATCAACCTTAAGTTTTCATTTACCCTTAATTACTTCATTTCGTATTCTGTCGTACATCTCCCAACACCCCCACCCCAACCTCCGATGTGTTATTCTAAGGCACGCATTTTTCAGTATCAATATTTTTCCAAGTACACGTTTCCCTCCCACACATCAAAGCTGGTACTATTTTGGACTATCATTTAAGCAGATTTTGATATGATAGCATTTATATATTTGTTTCCGATTATAAAGCAAAGACTTTTAAAATATATATACAAACATACCGTATTGTGCAGTGACACTTGAAAATGGTTAATGAATTTATTTGAAAAATCAAATGAAAATTATAAGAAAAAACAACTGCAAATTTAATTTCTAGCTGGAGAATCAGTCTAGAGAAATGGTCATCCTTCACTCAGGTTCGATGCTCGATGGAATAAAACACCCCAGATCATCCCTTGGTGGCACGTGCTATTCTCTCTCATACCGTTCGATGTCTCATTAATGAACTGCCATATTGGAGCGAATCTAACTCATAGACCCGATTATCGTGAATATTTTATAATAACTGTAAATTTTGTATAAGGTATTTATATTTAATCGTGGTAGGTCTTGCATGGTATCTAAAATTGTAAAATACTTATCTAGTAACCAAGGGGTTCGATCGCATTTTAGGAAATACCCAAAAAAGGTTCGCTTGTCGTTTTTATAACGTTTTTCTGGTTGTTTGAATTAAAAATTGTCCAATCCCTCCAAGTTGAACTTTAAACAAATTTTCTGGTTGTTTGAATTAAAAATTGTCCAATCCCTCCAAGTTGAACTTTCAAAAAATTTTCTGGTTGTTTGAATTAAAAATTGTCCAATCCCTCCAAGTTGAACTTTAAACAAATTTTCTGGTTGTTTAAATTAAAAATTGTCCAATCCCTCCAAGTTGAACTTTCAACAAATTTTCTGGTTGTTTGAATTAAAAATTGTCCAATCCCTCCAAGTTGAACTTTAAACAAATTTTCTGGTTGTTTGAATTAAAAATAGTCCAATCCCTCCAAGTTGAACTTTAAACAAATTTTCTGGTTGTTTGAATTAAAAATTGTCCAATCCCTCCAAGTTGAACTTTCAATAAATTTTCTGGTTGTTTGAATTAAAAATTGTCCAATCCCTCCAAGTTGAACTTTCAATAAATTTTCTGGTTGTTTGAATTAAAAATTGTCCAATCCCTCCAAGTTGAACTTTAAACAAATTAAATCCGAAATAATACTCGTACTATTTCTATTGTATTGGGTGATAACATAAGTTGTGTCCGTTTTTTCCAAATTAAAAAAGAGCACCAAAAGTATAACAAAACTGTTAAGATTATACGTCATTCGAAAGAAAATTTTCTGCTCTACGAGATATTGTGCTTGCTTTTACGTTACATATATTATTTTATTTGATTACAAGCCTTCAAAATGGAAAGTCAAGTAGACGAAAGTGAGCATTTTCGACACCTCCTTCTGTTCGCGTTCAGTCGAGGAATAAAGCTGCCAAAGCTGCTCGCGATATTATGGAAGTGTACGGTGAAGATGCAATGAATGAAAGGACAGCTCGTCGATGGTTTTTGCGTTTCAAAGACGGTAATTTCGACCTGAAAGACATGGAGCGTTCCGGACGACCAGTGGACTTCGATGAGGACCGCTTAAATCATATTATTCATGAAGATCCCCTTCAAACCACCGTAGAATTGGCTGAGCAGATGAATTGTAGTCACAGGACTGTATACCGCCATCTTTAATCAATGGGAAAAGTCCAGAAGTTCGGCGCTTGGGTTCCATATGTTTTGAGTTAAAACAACAAAAATCAATTGTCGAACGTTGGAGGTGTCGAAAATGCTCCCTTTTGTCTATCTGACATTCCAATTTGAAGATCTGTAATCAAATAAAATAATATATGTAACGTAAAAGCAAACACAATATCTTGTAGAGCAGAAAATTTTCTTTCGAATGACGTATAACCTTTACCATTTTGTTTTACTTTTGGTGCTCATTTTTAATTTGAAAAAAAATGGACACGACTTATGTTAACACCTTATTATAAAGGCATTGATACATTTATTTATCACTTTCGTGTAAATACATCTAGCAGATTTATTGAATTAAAGCAATTTCTTCCAATTAGACAGTTTTCGTTTCACAATAATTTTTGGTATCCATGACCGTGCATTTAACTTTGACAATATTTTAGAAAAAAACTAATTTAAATTAAATAAAAGGTAAATTTTAAAGAAAAAACAAATTTTTTGAACCTTCGAAAAGACTATAGTTTCACTTTGTGCTGCCATGTTGTATGTCAAAGGAAAAATATGTAAATAAAACACTTATTTTTTATTTTTGTGTTCACCACTGGTTTATTTCTGGGCTTACTACCGGTTTCAATGACAACCTGTTTCATCGTCAGGTTAAGATAAACTTAATTGCTAAAAATACATTTTCTGTACAAGTGTATCATATATAATATAAGAGGAATGAGGTAGGGGGAGAGAAGTGGGGAGAGATGTGATTCAATGGTAAATGGGGCTGGGAAAAATTAATCTTTCGGGCAGGCCAGGGTCTGGATATCCAAGGGGGGTGGATTTTAAATAGGAAACATATTAAGCAGAGGGCTATTATTAAAATTGGTTTGGTTCTTGATGATATTTAGACTTAATTTTATGCATTTTTTAATCTCATCAACAACCAAACCAATTTTAATAATAGCCCTCTGCTTAATATGTTTCCTATTTAAAATCCACCCCCCTTGATATCCAGACCCTGGCCTGCCCGAAAGATTCATTTTCATTTTTCCCTGCCCCATTTACCATTGAATCACATCTCTCCCCACTTCTCTCCCCCTACCTCATTCCTCTTATATTATATATGATACACTTGTACAGAAAATGTATTTTTAGCAATTAAGTTTATCTTAACCTGACGATGAAACAGGTTGTCTTCGAAACCGGTAGTGAACCCAAAAATAAACGAGTGCTAAACACAAAAATATGAAATAAGAAAAAAATTATATTTTGTGATTAAAAATGTTTCTTTAGTACTCCAGTCATTCTTAAACTCGATTATAATCATTGATAATTTCAGTAACCAAAACACATATCATAAATATCAAAAATATGATTTTAAGTTAAATTTATATTTTAATCTAAACGCACCTTTAACTTTGAAAAAAAACTTATTTCAATTTTTCTTTTTAGTATAATATATTGTGTCTAAAAAACACTTAAATATACAAATATAATATTCCTTAAAGTTCAAACGAAGCATATTACTAACGAAAATATCTTTCCAATCATTTTTTGTCACAGAAATTTAGTAGGAAAAAAAACAATCTTTTTTCTCGTTAATATTTTTCGGGATAAATCAATTGAAAGCAAATTTCCACATAGAAGGTGTGACATGTATTTTAGATTACCTGGGGGCATCATTTCTACAGGTTTTCCAAAATATCCTCCGTATTTTGAATTTAACTTCGCGAATGTTACTTTTAAAAAAGAAGTATTATATCACTTTACACCTTATTTTGTTTTATTCAAAATACAGTTGATTTAACTTTTATGAAATATTAGGTGTTAACATAAGTTCTGTCCGTTTTTTTTCCAAATTTAAAAATGAGCACAATTGTGGAACGTTGATTTTTGTTGTTTTCACTCAAAACATGTGGAACCCAAGCGCTGAACTTCTGGACTTTTACCATTAATTTAAGATGGGATGATGGATGTGACTACAATTCATCTGCTCAGCCAATTCTACGGTGGTTTGAAGGGGATCCTCAGGAATATTATGGTTTAAGCGGTCCTCATCGAAGTCCACTGGTCGTCCGGAACGCTCCATGTCTTTCAGGTAGAAATTACCGTCTTTGAAACTCAAAATCCATCGACGAGCTGTTCTTTCATTCAAAGCATCTTCACCGTACACTTCGCAAATATCGCGAGCAGCTTTGGCAGCTTTATTCCCTCGATTGAACGCGAACAGAAGGAGGTGTCGAAAATGCTCACTTTCGTCTACTTGACATTCCATTTTGAAGGCTTGTAATCAAATAAAATAATATATGTAACGTAAAAGCAAACACAATATCTTGTAGAGCAGAAAAGTTTTTTTCGAATGACGTATAACCTTGACTATTTTGTTTTACTCGTGGTGATCATTTTTAAATTTGAAAAAAAAACGGACACAACTTATGTTAACGCCTAATACATTCTTTAACTTAAGAACTAAAGTACTAACTCAAATTTTGTATTATAATTATAAGCTAACTTAATTTTAATATCCTATATGTAATTTCGAAAAAGAAGTATAACACACACCTCAGCAGTTTCTGCCAATTTACGAAATGATTTTCGACATCCAATATTGGTTTCGATAACCATCACGTTTGGAGAAAATTACATTTTTATTTTCCATCAAATTTTTCTATAACAGTTTTTATTCATTTTTTACGGTTTTAAATTTCAATTACTCGCTTAAAAAATAGTCAATATTGTTTGTCTGGAAATCTTTTGAAATGAAATATCTCTGAGATGTATAAGGTATTTTATTTCTCAATTTTAATAAACAGAATAGAACATATTTCATCTAAAATAGAACTTAAAAAAATATATTTTAATAAAATATTATTGCTAAAAAATTCAAATGACTGAAAAACATACTCGTATAACAAAGAAATTGTGTAACATAGAAGTTCTCAAAGTGTGCGCATCGGTGCCCTTTTGCCTCAAAATCAAAATCATGCGATGGAGAAATGCACCTGTATAGTCGTTCCCTTTTTCAATTGTTTTTGTAGATTGATAAGTGACGTTTTCACTTAAATCAATCAATAAATGATACTTTTGAAATAAATATTTCTCACTTAAATGCTTTTTTTGTATAATGGGATTATGGGGGAATATTTTTGTGTAATGGGATTATGGGGGAATATTTTTGTATAATGGGATTATGGGGGAATATTTTTGTGTAATGGGATTATGGGGGAATATTTTTGTATAATGGGATTATGGGGGAATATTTTTGTGTAATGGGATTATGGGGGAATATTTTTGTATAATGGGATTATGGGGGAATATTTTTGTATAATGGGATTATGGGGGAATATTTTTGTATAATGGGATTATGGGGGAATATTTTTGTGTAATGGGATTATGGGGGAATATTTTTGTATAATGGGATTATGGGGGAATATTTTTGTATAATGGGATTATGGGGGAATATTTTTGTATAATGGGATTATGGGGGAATATTTTTGTATAATGGGATTATGGGGGAATATTTTGATTCTTTTGATTTTTATTTTGTTTTGTTTCATGCAAATATGTAACCTGCATACATGACACATTTTTTCTGTCTAATATTCGGTTATAATTATATCTATGACTTCGGTCATATATATTATTTCAAAAGAAAGGAAAAAATATGCCAGTATGCGCCAATCATTTCACTTCGGTGTACCGTTGAATCCAGTATAACGGTGTAGCCGGGTAGTTTGCTGGTGTGCAATGGCGGACTCGTTTAAAGAAGAAAGAAAAAACTCTATGGCACAGCTTCTATTTCCCACTGAATTGAAGTTAAAATGGCGAGGGGGTCCTCACCTACTACGCTCAGCAACGACGATGACAACTTGCCTTAGGACCGGAATACTCCTGGCAGGAGTGTTTTGTGTTATTTCATTTTAAAAAGTTTAAAAAAAAAGCTATCACGTGAGGTATTTTGAAAATATTTATATTACCAGGTAATCTTAATTATTGTAATTTATTTTTATCAAACACTGTTTATTCCACTTTTTTGTGACGGTATAACCCTACCGGTTTCAAGGTTTTCACCTCATCTTCAGGGGAGCGCAAACAAGACTAAATGCTGTTCGAACTGGCACCGATATACACGCTTCAACGGCTGGGGGCTGAGGGATGAGGGAGGCATGGAACAATTTCGGTCAAGAGCGGAGAGATTTTTGGGAAATAACTGTTCAACAGATGTTCGGATCGGTGTACTGACTTAGAAATTTCTAGGGCCTCTAATCTGTCCAATTTATTTCCGTTACTACTGATATTTAAGAATTTGGCATCATCGATAGAAAAAGTATGGTTTTCACGGTGACAATGATTAGCCATTTCAGAATAAGTTAGAGGATTTGTTAAGGCGGATTTGTGCTCACGAAATGTTGCTAAGTATTCCATTTTTGCCTTTCCCATTAAATAAGGGTTTCCGGAGATTAAAATGAGTGTAAAAAGCTGGCTTTATGTGACTTGGAATATTTTGTCTTTAAACCTCCACAACGTTAATGCCTTAACTATACACAACATATAATCTTAATTAAATGCGTTGATGCGAGGTAACAATGATAGGAAACGACATCTAACTGACACAGCGCGAATTACTCTATCCATGTAGCATTAAATTCGTTTATGAAAAGATTGATAGACTAAATTAAAAAATACTTTCACGAAGATAATATGGAAAAGTTTACCTGCGAGTGGATTCACAACCTATTCAAGGTTTAATCTCTATATGACTTTATGTCGGTAGAGAAAATAACATAGTCTAACTAAACTATGATATATTTCGATTGTGTATTAAAATGTCTTACGTTACATTGTTATCTTACGTACATTGAAAATAAAATTTGATTATATAAAACTGGTTGAGTTTTGGATAATAGTAACGTATAAAGATCCTTTACTGTGTGCTGAAGGTTCCATTTGCGACTACTTAACTCGACAATGTTGAGTTTCCTACGGTTACTTTAATATAAACCCAATATCGCTCGTAGAACAGGATATTAGAGTACTCGTAGCTGTGTCTTGTGTTTAAAATTTGAGAAACTGTTTGTTGAACAACAGTTTCACCTATCTCGTTAAATAATTAACAAATTATGAAATTTTTTGGGTGCCGTGAAAACAAATTATACACGAAGGGTGACATAAAAAGATTAAGTTTAAAAACCACAGGTTTAAGATAATAAACATTTTTTCTAAGTATTTATATTAAAACTGAGTTTTGAATATTTATTCTGTGAAAAGCACATTCGATATTAAATTAACCTTAGGATATATGAAACAGATCCTTTTTAGCAATCACTTAACTGTTATATGAATTTGATTTTCTATTATTTGCCATATTTAATAACTTTCATTTTATTGAGGCCTTGTCCCGGTTCTGGATAAGGTATTTTAGCGCCTAGAGCACCTATTCGAAAACGCGCCCCCGCGACAATGTAACATTTTTTTTCTAAAAACATTTGGGAATGAGTAAAATTGCTTATATATGGTATAATATTTTCCCCTTATTTTAAAATGAACGATTTCTTTTCTTTCAATAAAATGATCTCGTCTCCTTGAATTAAAAAAATAAAACTAGAGGACGAACGGTCACTTTATCGCACAATATAAATCCGCGTATAAAAATTTAAATGCAGTACATTTGTCACTTTATTTTTCGAGCCTACATGGCGCCAAAATCGTTAGTTACTGTATAAAAATTAATTTATTCCAAATTATCATATGATATCAATCCAAATTATCATATGGAACATTTAATTGAAATTAAATGTTCCATATTCAAAATTAAGTGTGTAATATTCGATATTAAATGTTTAATATTCGAAATTAAATGTTCAATGGAGTATTTTTTTATTTTAACTGTTTGTTAATTATTTCTTTGTAATGAAATAGAAAAAATATAACCTATATTCTATAACTTTTATATAAACGGATTGTATTTATGAAGTTATTCGGCGTCTGTCACTCCCCAACGATGGTTTGTTATAAAGTTGATACAGGTTGTTTTTTTCCTCTCTAGCTCCTGGTTTATTTTTATATTTCAACATCTTGAGATGTTGTGGTCGATACTGACTTTTGATTGCGTTGAAACCATAAACATAATTTCATTATTATTTCGTTTGTACGCAACTGTATTATTTTTTCTACATGGATGTCAAGATTGACGCTTGATATGGCACGGTGCGGTCTGTATGTCTTGAGGCCTTCCCGTGTCGTATTGTTTATATTGTTAGATTTTTGTATTTTTATAAGAATGTTAACGTGTTTACTTTTATATTTATGTATTATTTTAGTATTATTATTTTTTCATTTTAATTTGTTTTAAATGTTATTGTTTTAAATTCTTTTTATATTTTTGGAATCCTTGGCTTTTGTCATAAGGTACATTGTACCGTTGTTAAATGAACAAATAAATATAGACATTTAACATATCTGGCAATATTTTTAGTCGAAGACTAGATCTCAAAAAAGATTTTAGTATTTTTAAATTACTTAACTATTTTACATGCTTTCATGATCATGGACACGAAAATCATTTAAAGTGCATTAAATACAAATAATTCTGGACTTATTATTTGCTATTTCCCTTTTTCTCCCTCAATTTTGACGCCCTTCAGATATCGAGCAGAAGATCCGCGTCCCGATTGGCCACTTTTGTCCGAGCTCTGGTTGAATATACACGTATATAAGCTCAAAAGTAAAATATACTTTACTTTGAAAAGATCTCTCTATCTTCAGCACTAAAATTCAGTATGGATCTTAACTACCACCATCGATCTCTGCCTAAGATAGCTCGTTCCTAGTTTCTTATTTGGATATCGCTATTTACGTTCGCGGAAACTTTGCCCTTCCATCTCAAAATTGACATACTTACTAACCGTCATCATTCAGACTTGTTGTTAAAGAAGACGAGATTCTTCAGTGAATCTGCGTCAGCCTTCGAAGACTTTCGATCTTTATATATTTGAAGATTCCATATTCTTTGTATTTATGTATATACTGTGACGTGATGGCAGAAGTTGATTTGTCCGTTTTTGTCATTTTGTGTTTATTCTCTCAATTTATAGAAAATATTTTTCAGCATGTTGTGGCAAAACTTGGTGTGTCAGTCATTATCCAAACAAAATATATATTGTTTGGAAAAACTTAAAAAAGGCTTATATGTACTGATTTTAACAGCTTATCAAAGTTAATATTGCTTCTCCTGTAAACTAAGGTAAAACTGACATGTCAACTTCTGCCATAACACCAAAGATATATGGCTCCTTAACTTCGGCATTCTTTTTTTCTCTTTAACATTTTTTGTACCTCATGGTTTGGCTTATAATGCTAACGTTTTACAGTATTTGCAGTACTCATCTTCATTGTTTGTTTTTAATCAACCATAAACACTTGTAGCAAAGTTGATAATGACAAGGTCTTGTGCAAAATCATTTTCAAAGATTTTCCGTTTAAATAAGATAATCGGTTCAATTATCTTAATTTTAAACGCAAGATGAAACATAATTTTCAACACAAATAACTCAGTTATTTCAAACGATTTCTTAACTTGCTCAACACAAGCTTAAGGAGCATTCACACTGGCTGTGATTGATTATACTCCTTCCCTTGCGGTAGGGACCAAGGACTACTCGGCCGCCTACTTCCGACTACTTGTCTGGCATTATACTAAATCCGAATTTATACATATAATTCCTCCCTGATTGCCAACAGTAATTCGCAATCCGCACTGCGGCCGCTCGTATCATGATAGATGACACTACGTTGTACTCGCCACGCCAGCCCCCCGTGTTGTCTCTCGGGGTTGCTTTGATTTAAGTCCACATGAAGATGAGTGATTACGTCTTCGAGTTGAACATTTGCGACGTGTGTGAATCCATAACGTTAATCTGGTATTTACGATGTATCTACGACGGTAGTCCCAAAAGTACCCGACCTAACAAAGAAAACACAAAAAATTTGGGAAAAAATATTTTTATTTCTCAACATAGTCTTCTTTCAGCTCGACACACTTTTCCCAGCGATGTTCAGTAGCTTCGATACTCTATTTATAGTGGGAACCGTCGAACGCCTCAAAATAGCCATCAACCGCAGATTCCACATCTTTACTGTTGGCAAATCTTTTACCACCGAGCCATTTTTTCAAGTTTGGAAAAAGAAAATAATCCGAGGGGGCTAAATCTAGCGAATAGGGTGCGTGAGGAAGCAATTCGAACTTTAATTCATTGATTTTAGCCACCGCGATAACGGATGTATGAACTGGTGCATTGTCTTGTAAACGAAGGAGCAGACTCCTCCAGAGTACAATCTAGCTCGGCTTTGATATTGGTTGGACTTAGACTTTTCAAATGAAAGTATTGTATCACATAACGATGACCAATTTTTTTCATGTTTACAAATTCACTGAGAGCGTTCACTATTGATGGCTGCCAAACAAATACTTAACAACGTAGCGTCTTAAAACTTGAAACTTAAGCTTCATAAGTTTAGTATTTTCTACCAAAGTATTTTTTTAAAGCAATAACCGCCATCTATACGTCAGGTCGGGTACTTCTGGGACCATCCTCGTATTATTTATTTATTCATCAACGATATAATGTAAGTCTAAATTTCTGTCAATAATGTAACGTGTTTCATTGTGGATTATCTTTTCCTCTCCATCATAGAATAATTACCTCCTCCGTGGCCTAGTTGATAAGACGTCCGTCTCCCAGCCCGGAGGTTGCGGGTTCAAATCCCGCTGAAACCTACATTTTTTTACTAACTAAACCACGCGTCTTACTAACTAAACCATGAATAGTCTTCTACTCCCTGGCTACATCCCAACTCATCATCTGCGAAGACTGTTGGGGTCAGCTCTCCTCGTCCTCAGGTTGTATGCTCTTCTGTCCCAGACTACGTCCCCCAGGCTGTGCCTCTGCATCAGGTTATCTTTTTGCACCACCCATGAATTTTTTGGACTTTCTCTGGTCACCACTCGAGGAAGATCCATGGAGATTGCCTGGTTCACAATGTGATCGGGTGATCTGCGTCCAACGTGCTCATACCATCTCAATCGCCTCTCCTCCATCTTGCTGTTGATGTCTGTAACACCTAGGCTTCCACGAATGCGTGAGTTTCTTATTTTGTCTCTTAGGGACACACCAGCTGACCATCTTAGCATGCGCATTTCAGCAGTTTCTAGTTGCCTAGAGTAAGAGTTATACATCGTCCAGCATTCGGAGCCATAGTGGAGTGCGGGTCTGACAATCGTTTGGTATATTTTCCCTTTTAACTTTACTGGCATTTTCGGATCACATAGAACTCCCGTCATTGATCTAAACTTCATCCATCCCACACTAATTATTTGTGTTACACCTGCTGCACATCCTCCATCACTATGGATGAGTGGTTAAACCATGAATAGTATTATTGTAATACAGATCGAGCTAAAAAGAAAACGAAATTGTTTAAATTTAATTTTGGAATTGTGAGGAAAAATTTGATAAAATGGTTTGAAATGCAATGAAAATCAAACAGATAGCAATAAAAACGTACAAAAAAATGGAAATGTTTGAAAAACATTTCCTTAATATGCATGAAATAATCGTAAGTAATGGAATTATGTCATCCCTGCTTTTCCTTCCCTCTGAAAAGAGGGTGTCTGCAAGGGAAATATGCTTCATATTGCTCTTTTATTAGACAAAAACGAAATTGTCGCAATTTACGTCCGCTACGCCACTGTTGGAATATGCGAAACGTTAACACCGGTAACATAACGTTATTTCTTCATTTTCGTTATTGCAATACGTGTCGTTATTACATCTCCCCTCTCACACAAACGGTATAAATTTAGAGTCGTAAAAAGATTTCGCGTATTCAGAAAATTCCATATTTTTTAACCGAGGTTTTTTATCTTTCTTTGGCAATTATCAATCAACGTAATTGATTCATTTTTAAATTAACTAAATTTCAGTTAACTTCAGAATGATTTTTTTTAGAATTTGCAAGTAAATTAGAAGAAACATTATCCATTTAGTGCTAAAGTATCAAGCCATATAAATGAGGATATAATGATTGAATTCCACTTGGAACATAAACTATTCCACACAAACCAGTCAATAGTAGCTGGATATTTTTTTTTTTTAGAATTTGCAAGTAAATTAGAAGAAACATTATCCATTTAGTGCTAAAGTATCAAGTCATATAAATGAGGATATAATGATTGAATTCCACTTGGAACATAAACTATTCCACACAAACCAGTCAATAGTAGCTGGATATTTTTTTTTTTTAGAATTTGCAAGTAAATTAGAAGAAACATTATCCATTTAGTGCTAAAGTATCAAGCCATATAAATGAGGATATAATGATTGAATTCCACTTGGAACATAAACTATTCCACACAAACAAGTCAATAGTAGCTGGATATTTTTTTTTTTAGAATTTGCAAGTAAATTAGAAGAAACATTATCCATTTAGTGCTCAAGTATCAAGCCATATAAATGAGGATATAATGATTGAATTCCACTTGGAACATAAACTATTCCACACAAACCAGTCAATAGTAGCTGGATATTTTTTTTTTTTAGAATTTGCAAGTAAATTAGAAGAAACATTATCCATTTAGTGCTAAAGTATCAAGCCATATAAATGAGGATATAATGATTGAATTCCACTTGGAACATAAACTATTCCACACAAACCAGTCAATAGTAGCTGGATATTAATTTTTTATAGAATTTGCAAGTAAATTAGAAGAAACATTATCCATTTAGTGCTAAAGTATCAAGCCATATAAATGAGGATATAATGATTGAATTCCACTTGGAACATAAACTATTCCACACAAACCAGTCAATAGTAGCTGGATATTTATTTTTTTTAGAATTTGCAAGTAAATTAGAAGAAACATTATCCATTTAGTGCTCAAGTAATATAAATGAGGATATAAATGAGGATATAATGATTGAATTCCACTTGGAACATAAACTATTCCACACAAACCAGTCAATAGTAGCTGGATATTTTTTTTTTTTAGAATTTGCAAGTAAATTAGAAGAAACATTATCCATTTAGTGCTAAAGTATCAAGCCATATAAATGAGGATATAATGATTGAATTCCACTTGGAACATAAACTATTCCACACAAACCAGTCAATAGTAGCTGGATATTAATTTTTTATAGAATTTGCAAGTAAATTAGAAGAAACATTATCCATTTAGTGCTAAAGTATCAAGCCATATAAATGAGGATATAATGATTGAATTCCACTTGGAACATAAACTATTCCACACAAACCAGTAAATAGTAGCTGGATATTAATTTTTTATAGAATTTGCAAGTAAATTAGAAGAAACATTATCCATTTAGTGCTAAAGTATCAAGCCATATAAATGAGGATATAATGATTGAATTCCACTTGGAACATAAACTATTCCACACAAACCAGTCAATAGTAGCTGGATATTTATTTTTTTTAGAATTTGCAAGTAAATTAGAAGAAACATTATCCATTTAGTGCTAAAGTATCAAGCCATATAAATGAGGATATAATTATTGAATTCCACTTGGAACATAAACTATTCCACACAAACTCGTAAATAGTAGCTGGATATTTATTTTAATATCTCAGAACAGGTAAAAATGTAGCATAGAAACGTTTTGTCTAATTTCTATCATAGGTATAATCGAGTTTCTAATAAAATATAAGTTATCAATAACTTTAACAAAACAATATTTTTTAAGTATTGAATAAAATAGAATTCCAAACATGTTTTCTTAAATTACAAGACCTATTTAATGCTATGATATAGTTTGTCATTGAAAAGAAAAGATCTTCATATTCCACAGATTCTGGAAAAAGTCCAAACCGAAATACAACAGTACCAGATAAAATGCCTGCTGAAGTGTATGCCTGCAGAGGATATGAAATCATTAAACGTCATGAAAACTTTTCTTATTTACTAAATATACAGAAAATCTTGTGAACTCTACCCTGAATGTATCAATACTTATACTGATGTGTTTATATTTACATGACGCTTTGTAAAATATTTATACTCTAAAAAAAAGAACCAAAATCTGTCAACAGAAATCTCTAGTATTCTCCATGACATTATTAAAATAATAATAGACGCCAAATTCACATACTGTATCTTCTGTATAATATCTTTAACTGTCCCGCCACCCCCTCTTATCTCGACGAAAATTTTTAGCGTCTTTCCAATCATGGATAAGCGCTACGCTCAAACAGAGATTGTTTATTGGCCTTTCTAGTTCACCGCTTCTCTTTCTTTACGTCGTCCTTTACTGTCCATGCAGTGAGACTCTGGGATCAGTTACAAACCAATATACGACTCGCTCCGTCCTTGGCATGCTTTAAGAAGCGACTGAAAAAAGTCTTAATTTCTAGTCAGTAAAATAACGTGTTTCATTCCTGACTTTTCTTTTCCTTTTCTCTCCACCGTCCATTCCTTTCCTTTTGATTGATGATATCTCACTTTATATAAAAAAGAATGTTCGAGTGATTGTCCGTCTTTGTGGGATTCGTGGGCATGTGCTCACGTATGTGTTTATGGATTTCATGGGGATGGATAGTCATTTGAATGATTTATGCGACCACGTAACTTCCTTCATTTACTTTTGTCTGATTGGTTGGAAGAGCCCGCCAGTAAGCCCGCCAGATTGTATTGCAATAAAAGTGTTAAATTAATAAATAATAAATAAATAAATAATAAATTAATAAATAATAAATAAATAAATAAACTCCATTTACTAACATTTTTTCAGGTCTTTTGCACATTACATGTTTCCCTAATTCGTACAAGGACCAAACATAATAAATACAAAAAAACATGTATAAAACAGTGCAACATTTTAAGACATAAAAACTATTGTACAAATATATGTTACTCTATAACACTGTGACAAAATGTAGCCTGTAAGATAATATAAAAAGATTAAATTATTTTAAGTAAGTACTACACTTAATTCGAGGGATTTTTCCTGAGCGACATGTGAAATACGTCTATACGTTTAAACAGTATGATTGCTCTAACTACCGACATCTTCAAAGGCAGGCTGGTTTGACTTATAGGTTGAAAGAACAATCTATGTGAGCGTTGTCTCAAATAATTATCCGGAACATCAAACCAACGGATTGATGGGTTAATTAAATTACCCCTAAGCAAACAAAACAATGGAAACCCAATCGAAGAGATCTCGCACTCTCTAATGATCTGTAACTTAACATCCCCAGTAAGAAGACATTTGGATAAAGCCAGGGATAATATCCATACTTTCTCAAGTAGAGGCAATGGATAATTTTTTTCAGAACCCTTTCTAGCATAAGTAAATACGTAATCCCTTCTGACGCCCATATTATAGAGCAATATTCTAAATGACTTCTGACCAAAGATAAAGTGGAAACATAAACGATGCGGAAGAAGAAAAGAAACATAATAAAAGCTTTCGAGGTGGGATGCTGGACACAGATGCTTTGAATCCTATAAATAACAAGACACACTAACATCTATCACCAAGCATTAGAGATTACTGAAAGGCTTTCGACACCATGCAGGAAAAGAACCCCTAAAAATTTTGGGTATGGTGCCGGAAAGAATAATACAAGTCTGAAAAGAGAAGCTGATGATCACGGAGGGCAATTAAGATAAAAACGAGCAAGAGGAAGATCTCCCATAACGATTAACAGGATCTTCTTTAAACCCAGCATTCAACATGGCTCTGGACCGGGAATGATGAAGATATGTTAGGTGATGCATCAAATTCCAGACTTAACAAAGGACCACGAAGCCTTGCATAGAGCACGAGATGAAAAAGAAAACGCAAAATTTAACCAAATTCATAGTTTTATTTTTGCATACCGATGAAAAAATAATATACTGCTTAAAAACCATTGAATGAATACTTTTGTTTAAACCAATTGTTACGACGTATTTTTTTACTAAAATTTTTTTAGTTAGTTTTTCGATAGGCCAAAAATATAAATCACTCTTGGACTAAAGTTTATTTACAAAAATTTTGGCAATGTTTATAAGCTCGACGGAGCAGAAACACACCCCTTGGGGTGACCAATAATTTTTTTTTACTCTTTGTATAATTTTATAATTTATTTTTGGTATTATTTCGGTTACTGTTTCATTTTAATCGGGAACTTGACAACTTAAATAACAAGTTTATTAGAAAATTCAAAAGTTAGCGATGATAAATTTTCTTATAACATAATTGGAATTATAAGCTTATTAATTTAGAACTAGTTGCAAACCCGTGAAATATTCACGGAAGTAAAACAAATTCTACATTTATGAAAATATATATTCATAAATGTAAAATTTGTTTATATACTCGTATATCATTTATACATCGTCCCCTTTTACACCGGTTCAAAAATTGTTAGCTAGGTATTTAAAATTCGTTCAGTATCACGGACCCACCGAGATTCAAATTTCGAATTACTTTCGGAGAGAATCCAAGTATTCCTCTCTCGCTCTCTTGTATTCAAAATTCAATTCTCGTATTCTTTGTTTGACGACAACCATCGTATGGGTTTTGGCATATTTATGCTATGATATACGAGTATTAGATGTATGTTGTTTTGTTTTGCTATCCGTCGCACCTTCAAATTGTTTGATGTGCCATTTTTTGAAATTATCAGTTAATTAATTTAGAATATATTAAATGCATGTTGTTTTGTTTTGTTATCTGTCGTACCTTTAAATTGTTTGATTTACCATTTTTTTAAATTATCAGCTAATTAATTTAGAATATACTATATTAGATGTATGTTGTTTTGTTTTGTTATCTGTCGCACCTTCAAATTGTTTGATTTACCATTATTTTAAATTATCAGCTAATTAATTTAGAATATATAAGATGTATGTTGTTTTGTTTTGTTATCTGTCGCACCTTCAAATTGTTTGGTGTTCCATTTTTTAAAATTTTCAGTTAATTAATTTAGAATATATTAAATGCATGTTGTTTTGTTTTGTTATCTGTCGCACCTTCAAATTGTTTGAAGTGCCATTTTTTTAAATTATCAGTTAATTAATTTAGAATATATTAAATGCATGTTGTTTTATTTTGTTTTGTTATCTATCGCACCTTCAAATTGTTTGGTGTTCCATTTTTTTTAATTTTCAGTAATTAATTTAGAATATATTAAATGCATGTTGTTTTGTTTTGTTATCTGATTTACCATTTTATTAAATTATCAGTTAATTAATTTAGAATATATTAGGTGTATGTTGTTTTGTTATCTATCGCACCTTCAAATTGTTTGATTTACCTTTTTTTTTATTATCAACCAATTAATTTAGAATATATTAGATGTATGTTGTTTTGTTTTGTTATCTGTCGCACCTTCAAATTGTTTGATATTCCATTTTTTTATAGTCTTGTATTTCTTTTTCGATATATACAGTACAATCGGACGAATTAATTGCCCGATGGTAGTCTTTTCCAACCAACCACAAAAAGGTCTTAAGTTAAAAAAAAATGTTGTAAAATTTATTAGGCTGCAATCAGGATCGAATACTTAACCTCCTGATTGTAAGACAGACGTCTTACCAACTAGGTCAAGGAGTTCAACATTTTTTTTTCATTATTGAGAGATACAAGTTTCCTTCTGAACCTTGTCGTCAGGAAAATTAAACATTCATTCTTATTCATAATGTATTTTACTGAAACATTATGCAAAGGTACTCGTATGTCACTAGATTATATATTGAAAGAAGCGCTGACATGTTTTTGAGTGTATAACTATTGAGAAGTAGTATTTTTTATTTTGTTTGTTTTTCACGCGCCCCTTTAGGTAAAACAGGTAAAGTATTAAAATTAAAGTACAGTTTGCCAATGAATAGGTCGGAAAATGAGCTTGCAATGGAAAATGAGTTTGAAAAGTGTTCCACAAAATACAGCCGAAATAATTTAAAAAATAGAAGTAATTATTATTAACTAGCCGAAATAATTAAAAAAAAATAGAAGTGTGGCAATCGCCCACTCGGCGTTCATACATACGGTCAATGACCGATGAAATGACCTGACCTTCGGATTCCTCGATAAATCTAAGTAAACAAGTCCGAAGGTCACCCGCCGGACATTCATCCCATAGCCGAGCGGAGCGCACTCCATATTAGAGAGAGAACGCACCACGCTGTCTCGCCAGTTCCGTAAATAGATTGTTACCTACATACAACAATACTTCGTTTTTGCATTTACAGAAACGAGACGCAGGCATATCGCGAGCGCATTCTAAAAATATATAAATACCTACGTTACTAATAAAATTCCACTCTCTTTCCGCATTGCGATCTAACGTGTTTTATTATTTATCAACAAATCATCATCATCTCTTCCAATAAGAACCATTCTGCTAAATAAGTAATTATTATTAATTAGCCGAAATAATTAAAAAAATAGAAGAAATTATTAATAACATTTTTTAATCAATCTAAAGCATGGTAGCCAACTTACTACCTCGTTTTTTTTTTATTCTAGTTCCCATAGTACCCAACAAAAAAAAAGCATCATAGCCTGGTTTAAAGGTTGCACAACACTCATCACATTTAGCACAAATGTGATGAGTGTTGACTACTTTATGAGATGCCGGAGGTTACGGGTTCGATTCCCGTTTTTACCACTTTTTTAAAAGGGTTTCAGTCTGATTTTCACCTAGATCTCTTTAACATATTTCTAATTGGCTAGAAGATATTTTTATATGACGTAAAACTCACCAGGGTGTTCTTTATACAGTAAAAGTAACACAATACATGTTCAGTCTAATTGACAAAGATATTTTCTTGCATTCAAATATTTTTTATTCTCCTTCCTCTTTATCACGTGCTCAACAATGCTGATCGTCGTGGTATTCTGCTATGTTTCGAACTCGGCGCACAACCGGTCTCCATCCCTCCTGGTCCTGGAGCAACTATATTGGTTTTGTTTCTTCTGCGTATAGATTGAGTAGTTATTCTTCTTCCTCCCAGTGTCATGTCAGGTCCCCCCAACGTTGAATATCACCTGAGAGTAGGCATCTTTGTCCCCGGCAGCCCGAAAAAGATCCCCAACGGTCCTTATACCAGTCCAATCACGTATATTGCGGAGCCAGGAGATTTGCTTCCTGCCAACACCTCTTCGACCCTCTATTTTGCCTTGGATAATGATCAGGTGCAGTAATTTGTACTTTTCTCCTCAAAGTACATGACCCAAATAGGACACCTTTCGGATTTTAATATTAGTCAGCAACTCTTTATCAACTCTGGAACTTAGAAGAACCCTTGTGTTGCTGACCATATACATCCAGGGTATCCGTAGCATTCTCCGGTGCATCCACATTTCGAATGCTTCCAGTCGGTTCATACAACCAACTTTGAGAGTCCATGATTCCACTCCATGCAATAACACGGGCCAAACGTAGCATTTGAAAAACCGTTGTCGAAGTTTCAAGTTTAGATTATCATCGCAGAATACGCTTCTCATTTTATTAAAAGCCGCACGGGACGGTTCAATTCTGCACTTGACTTCGGTTTCTGGGTCGATGTCTTCCACTAGGATACTTCCGAAGTATTTTATTTTTTCCACTCTCTCTATATCAGCACCGTTCAATGTAAGACGTGCTCCTGCGTGATCCTGCCGGCCAAACACCATAAACTTAGTTTTACTCACGTTCATGTTCAGCCCCAGCCTCACACCGGCTTCATTAATTCTATATATAAGTGTTTGAAGGTCGTCAATACTGTCTGCCAGAACAACTGTATCATCTGCATACCTGATGTTATTGACGCATACACCATTCACTTTGACCCACAGATTCAAGTTATATAGTGCTTAGATCATGTTTTATGATACAATAACTTAAAAAAATCATCTGTCCCACTAAATGTAAAAACTATTTAACGAAGGTCACACGAATATTACCGCTCGTAATTTTAAACCTTTAAATAGAACATTTTGCTCTGAAAACCAATGTGGAACACTTTAATGACTTTTGGCAACCCTGAGACCGGTTCCGTGGATTTTATTTCACTTGGAAGCTGTCACTTTTAATGTGTTTGCTTAAATACGCAGAAAGAAGAAACCAAATAAGTTTCGTCGAAACAATAATAAACTTCACAACTCGGGAGAAGTGTGAGATACTCATGTTACGAGATCTACTAAGAATGTTGCCAATCATAAAAATATTAACTAGAGTGCAATTTAGTGAGAAGTCACATGTAATTAACAAACGACCACCACAAGTTTGCCGCGATATCAGTTCACTCGACTAAGCATGTAAGAAGTAAAGACGAAATTTTTTTAGCCCGAGGATAGAAAAACGGTGACAGAATGAATATTTTTTTTCCATATAGTCATCCTCTTATTCAATGTATTTTTTAGAACTTTGAATTTATTGCTAGATTTCGCTGAAAGAATATTCTAAAATTTTAGTTTTTAAAATGGTGTAACACTGCGCATATCGCTTGTTCACTTTTATATTTTTTTCACATAAATTGGATTCCAGTTTTGAAAGTAAAATTTAATAACTGAGGGTCAAGCCGGAACTATAGGTTGGGTGGTTCATTACATTCTAAGCTTTCGAAAAAAATTGAATTATACATTACATTAGACAAAAATCGCACTCCTAATTTCGACATGGTAGTGTTTTTCTAATCACCGAGTATTTTAACAACAATACAAACGTGCGCTCTGCGCGAATCAATCGTGTGGCATTCTATTGGGTGTTAATATAAGTGGTGTCCGTTTTTTTTTTCAAATTTAAAAATGAGCACCAAAAGTAAAACAAAATGGTTAAGGTTATACGTCATTCGAAAGAAACTTTTCTGCTCTATAAGGTATTGTGTTTGCTTTAACATTACATATATTATTTTATTTGATTACAAACCTTCAACATAGAATATCAATTAGACGAAAGTGAGCATTTTCGACACCTCATTCTGTTCGCGTTCAATCGAGGGAATAAAGCTGCTAAAGCTACTCGCGATATTTGTAAAGTGTACGGTGAAGATGCTATGAATGAAAGGACAGCTCGTCGATAGTTTTTGTGTTTCAAAGACGATAATTTCGACCTGAAACATATGGAGCGTTCCGGACGTCCAGTGGACTTCGATGAGGACCGCTTAAACCATATTATTCATGAAAATCCTCTTCAAACCACCATCGAATTGGCTCAGCAGATGAATTGTAGTCACATGACTGTATACCGCCATCTTAAATCAATGGGAAAAGTCCAGAAGTTCGGCGCTTGGGTTCCACATATTTTGAGTGAAAGCAAAAAAAATCAACGTTCGACAATTTCTGCTGGTTTGCTCGCGCGTCATCGAGCTACGCATGGCCACAAGCAAAGGTTCCTTTACCGCATCATTACTGGTGATGAAAAATGGTTTGAAAATGGTGATAAAATGTTTGAAGGGAATTTTCATGAATAATATGGTTTAAGCGATCCTCATCGAAGGGCACTGGTCGTCCGGAACGCTCCATGTCTTTCAGGTCGAAATTACCGTCTTCGAAACGCAAAAAAATCGACGAGCTGTCCTTTAATTCATAGTATTTTCACCGTACACTTCACAAATATTGCGAGCAGCTTTATTCTCTCGATTGAACGCGAACAGAAGGAGGTGTCGAAAATGCTCACTTTCGTCTACTTGATATTCCATTTCGAAGGCTTGTAATCAAATAAAATAATTTATGCAACGTAAAAGCAAGCACAATCTCTTGTAGAGCAGAAAATTTTCTTTCGAATAACGTATAACCTTTACCATTTTGTTTTACTTTTGGTGTTTATTTTTAAATATTAAAAAAAACGGACACAACTTATGTCAACACCTAATACAAAGCTGCTTAGTGACAAGTGAGAAGAAATCGTTTACACGTGGTTGTTAGGAAGAGGTATTAGTAGCACGACATTCGTCCGGAATGGACAGCCGTCGCCTTGTTTTGAGAAATGTGTTCAAATACCGAAAAAAGAACGAACACGTGTGCTCATTTGCTGTTTCAAATTGTCACTAAACACTTGCCGCGGCTGTTTAGACGACTCTGCAAGCGACAAGTGCTTAGTTGAATTGTGGTGGGGGTAGCTGATTATCGCTTAGTAAATAAGTCGGCCTCCTATTCACTTGCACTTTGCCAGATTGACTAATGCTTAGTACTAATGTGCTTGTTTACATGTAGATACAAGTGAGAATGACAAGTGCGAATGACAAGTGCGAATGACAAGTGCGAATGAGAAGCACTATAGTTCGGAAAATCTAGGATGAGTCGTATGACAGGTCACAAATTTTCCCCAATACAACCTTGTAACGATGTTCAGTAATTTTAATTATTTTATCAACTTTAATATAAGCCTCGATTCTAATAAATAGCAAGTTATTTAGGTAAATACTTTAGATAAAACTAACAATAATGAAAAATTAATACATGTTGTCACAAATTAGCAAAATGTGTTAGTTTGTTAAAATCAAATTATATTTGGTGACGTTTTTCAAAAGTCACTACGTTAGTCTGCATTGGCTAGGGATGGGGTATTCGATAATTGGATTTTCGATTTTTTTTATACTCGTACATAAATCGTAATTAGTATTAATCCATAGTGGATTAATACTATTTAAAGGTATTTGACCTATTTAAAGATACATACAAATCATACAGTACATTATGGAGTCAGTTTGATGAAAATTAGGAATTAAAACGTCAGTTTAGAGAAAAACAATTGTTCGATTTATAAAAAAAACTATTCGATTTGTAAAAAAAATGACTTTACCCCATCCCTTTGTGACATGACGTTTTAAACGTCGCACGGTTCATCCTAGACTTTCTGAAGTATAATGACAAGTACTAAGCTCGTGTAAACATGGCATTAAGCATTTTTGTCTCTAATTTTCCATTCTTAATCCTTTGTTCACTACATTTTTTCTTGATCGTAATTTAAAATATTTAGTTTTTTTTGTCTAATAAACTCGAAACACAATCATTTATACATATCCAAAAAAAACATAAATTACGAAACAAGTCATGCTGATTGATTAGATAGCACGTTACAATGAACTGTCAGATGTATAACAAATTAATCATTCAAAGGAGAAAGATTTCGAGTATTTACGGATCGTAATTGTTGATTACAATTAATAAAAACACCTGAAAGCATTTATTTTTTACGAAAGGTTTTTATAAACCAGCTTAATAATACAATACCTTGATTATCTAAGGTAAAAAAATATTTTTAAAAAAAAGAAATTATTTCGATCCTGCCAGGATTCGAACCTGGAATCTTCTGATCCGTAGTCAGACGCGTTATCCGTTGCGCCACAGGACCCGTTGAAAGCACCGTCTATCACAATGTTTAGTTAATGAACCTTTCAATACATTTAATTTTTTTTATATTTAAAGCTTAGACATACTACTGTGTTCATTTTTTTCTTCGGTTGTTTCCATGCAACAAATTATATGTTTAAAAAAATGGCGCATTTAATACAAGAATGTTCGAATTCTAAAAATGTGCAAATAATATTGTTAATTGGGTTTTCAAGCATTTGCTCCGTGTACATTTTGATTTGAACAATCAAACAATATGTTTAAAATAAATGTAATAAATTTGTAATCATCATCACCCTATCGTGTATCACATGACTGAGTATAGTGACTGTCGTGATAACCTTTGACGACTTACGCATTTACTATACGAGATGTATGGATGACGCAGAAGCGAAAGATGCGAACCAGAATTAAAGGAATAAAAAATTCGTTCTACGCCATGTCTCTATAGGGAGAAGTATATATATACTTCTCCCTATAGAGACATGGCGTGATGTTGAAGAATTAATAAACATTATACTTGGGAAAATGTAGGATGGTTCCTGTGACGTTTGAAACGTCATGTCTCAAAATGATGGGGTAAAATCGTTTTTTTTTTACAAATCGAATAGTTTTTTTATAAATCGAAAAATTGTTTTTCTCTAAACTGACGTTTTAATTCCTAATTATCATTATACTGACTTTCTAATGTACATACATTGTATGATTTCTATATATATATTTAAATAGGCCAAGATCCGCTATGGATTAATAGTAATTACGAATATTTAATTTTAAGTATAAACAAATCGAAAATCCAACTATCGAATACCCCATCCCTAGCCAATACAGACTAACGTAGTGGCTTTTGATAAACGTCACCAAATATTAGTTGATTTTAACAAACTACCACATTTTTGCTAATTTGTAACAAGGTGTATTAATTTGTCATTATTGTTAGTTTCATGTAATGTATTTACCTAAATAACTTGCTATTTATTAGAATCGAGACTTATATTAAAGTTGATAAAATAATTAAAATTACTAAACGTCGTTACAAGGTTGTATTGGGGCAAATTTGTGAACTGTCACAGGAACCGTGCTACATTTTTTTAAGTATAGATACAGTTTATATGAAAATATACTCGTCGATACATATTTTGCGTCGACAAATATACTCGTCGATACTTATCTCTCAAAATTAAACCTTTAATGCAGTAGTTTTCAAACTTCTTCGTTTCACGGCGCCCTAAAAAACTACTTACAAATTAGTGAATATGTTGTTCACCACGTCGTTTCTCAAATTGTGATATCAAATTAGTCACAGTTCTCAAAACTTCTTAATCCACGTTGAGTTTTGAGTGGTATTTAGATTTTATTAGAACCACCGACAATAACCCAGCTTCGCAGAGGTAAGTCGTCGCAATTGGAACCAGAATTCGCTGACCTTTAATACTCAACAATAAATATTCATATTTTACTGATATCCAAAACTCAACCATTATGTATCGACAAATTTTGTTTTTAATGTGCTGCGATTGCATGAGAATATCAACATTTTTGAATATTCAACAACTCCCTAGATCACCAAAGCTCCCACCTTCAAAACATCTGAACAAACTATTTTTGGAACCTGTCACGCGTTTTATAGTGTCCTTCTTCTTCCCGGTGTCATATCATGTCCCCTCGACGTTGAATATCACTTGAGAGTACACATCTTTGTCCCCGGCAGCCCGAAACAGATCTCCAACGCCCCAACGTCCAATCACGTATATTGCGGAGCCAGAAGATTTGCCTCCTGCCAACCCCTCTTTGGTCCTCTATTTGGCCTTGGATGATCAGGTGCAGTAATTTGTACTTTGTTTCTCTAAGTACGAGTACATGACCCAAGTAGGGCCCAAGTAGCAACTCTCTATCAGCTTTGGCTCTTTGAAGAACCCTTGTGTTGCTGACCATATCCGTCCAGGATATCCGTAGCATTCTCCGGTGCATCCACATTTCGAATGCTTCCTGTCGGTTCATACTACTAATTTTGAGGGTCCATGATTCCACTTCATGCAATAACACTGACCAAACGTAGCATTTAACTAACCGTTGTCGAAGTTTCAAGTTTAGATTAGCATCGCAGAATACACTTCTCATTTTATTAAAAGCCGCACGAGTTGATTCAATTCTGCACTTGAATTCGGTTTCTAGGTCGAGGTCGTCCACTAGGATACTTATAGTGTCCTGTCCTTTGTAAAATAAGCGTTGGCTTATCTGCAATTCTAGGAATTCTCTTTTGTACCCGATTTCTGAGTCGATATATTTGGAATGCATAACCGATAACGTTTAATTTGTTTATTCGCAGACATAACAGCTGGTACTGTTCACATTGAACACTTTCATCAAACAACTTTAAACTGCAATCCTTTCAAAAGTCAACATTTTTTTCGAGCAGATGTCATTCATTATCGTACGGTTATTAACGAGTGTCTTCATTTTTTTTTTATTGACTCACAGCTATCAAAATTAATTACCGCAAAACAATAAACTTAACAAGAACCAAAAACTACCATTTGTACAAACAAATCGACGTTCACCACACAAACAAGAGTAAACTTCAAAACACAAACTGTACATACATAACAGGTGCAGAATGTTTCATTTTGAGGTCGATTTTTCCTTATCTAATAAATTGATACCTCTAAATCGATCAAATATAGCAGGGAGTTATGGCAGAGCCTTAATAATAATAGAGTTATAACAGATATAGGTGACGTGTACAGCTTTAGGAAGCACTTAAATAGAACCCTTTTAGGGATGTTTTATCAAAATTTATCATCAACTATGAACACTACACATATGATACGAGTACACTATACTTCACCTAAAGTCAAATGTGTTACTATCACATATCGGAAGATCTACAAAGGTTTCCTTGATGTTTTATTTATTTATTTATTAAACACTTTTATTGCAAATACAATCTGGCGGGCTTATTTCCAGGCGGCAACGTCTTCCAGCCAACCAGACAAAAGTATATGAAGCAAGTTACATGGTTGCATAAATCATTCAAATGACTATCCATCCCCACGAAATTCATAAACACATACGTGAGCATATGCCCAGGAACCCCTCAAAGACGGACAATCACCCGAACATTCTTTTTCATATACCATAAAGTGAGATATCATCAATCAAAAGGAATGGAAGAGATGGTGGAGAGGAAAGGAAAATCGGGAATGAAACACAACAGTGTCTTTATATACAAATGAACATGTGGCAGATTATACAAAACTATCTTGAACTAACATGAAAATACAAAAAGCAGTAGTAATAATAAATTACAGTCATTGTTTTAAAATTATTTAATAAGTATATGAATATTTAAGTTCAATACATGTTATGTACTATATGTATACCACAAAATATTACCAAACTTCACCAAGCAGACTTACGTAATTGTCGAAGACTTATTTTATAGAGGTAAATAACTCAGATTTGTTTTTAGTGGAATAACGCATACATAGAACAAATATTGGATTTTTTTGAGAATTTTGTGGGAATTTTATGGATAGATATTGTGATATAGAAAACACATGGCCTCATTAGTAGAACGAGATGCAAGTTGCTTTGCAGAATCAAAACCTTCCTACATGTTGATGCAGGGTTACTCAACTCCAGAGGCAAAGTATTGTCCTTAATGTTTTGTTTATGTTAAGTTTTTTTATATTTATAAAGGAGAGCACAAAGTTAGTAGCTATTTCTAAATATTGTTGTGATATTCTGGCGAATACTTTATATAATTATACTAAAAATATCTCAATTTTTGCAAAACTCGTTTCCAAGTATTTGCATACGAATAATAGAGGAGTTGATTTTATAATTAGTATAGCAATTTTCGGTATAAAAGGGATTGAGCTGTCTTGTGGATCTAGTGGGAATACGGAATGAAATGCTTGCGAGTAAGTGAGGTGCATCAGTCACTGAGTGAATGATTTTGTATAGCAATACTATTATCGGATGTTTTTCTTCCGTCAAAAATTGCGAAAAATACATCGAACCTCATAGAATTTGCAGCACTGGTATACTTTATTCATAAACAACTATATTCCAATTATTTAAAAAACGATATTTTGAAGCTTTTAGAAGGTGGCTTAGAAATAAACTATTTCATATGTAACAAGCTTTTCAATTTTATATATTTTCCAAGATCCAAAGTATAATTATTCCAAAACATTCGATATCTGGTAAAAAGTACAAAAATATCTTATTTTTTTAACAATTAAGTACAAAATAAGAATGAGTTATGTTACAGATTTTTTTTATTATTACCAAACGTAAAAAACATTTTTTGTGAGATAAAACCATCCGCAGTAAATAAAGTAACAAAGCATATAAAAAGTTTCGTAATTATCTAAAACAGAACCTTAAAAACGATCCGGGTATTTACTTTGGGCAACACTTAGGGGTACGGCCATCGGTAAAATTTTGAAAACCGCAGACTTTATAAATTATAAGGGTGAAATATCCCACCCTGCTTACCCTTGAGCCGGCCTCGTCTAAAGCATCCAAACTGGTCATTTAGGACAGTGTTTCTCAACATAAATTAGGATGAAACTGGTTAAATTATTTATTTATTTATTTTAATAGCACAATGAAAAAACCTTTAGTTAAAAAACATGAAAATAATAGTAAAATAGTAACAAATATTAAGTAAATTACAATAAAATAATTGTGTAAATTTTACTGCCAATTACTTAGATGTTAAAACACAACTTTGAAAGATTAATTCTATGGCGTTTCGGTAAAGAGGTACAAGTCATCAATTACTTATTTGTCAGTTTGTAACACTTGTATTCCTGAAATACAAATTTAAAGGTAAACTTTGAATACATAAATTATTTATGTATTCAAAGTTTACCTTTAAAATTTACCTGAGGTCTGTATTTCAGGAATACAAGTGTTGCAAAACTTAAAACTGACAATTAAGTAATTGATGACTAGTACATGTTTACCAAAACGCCATTGAATTGCTGTGTGACTATTTCTCCCAACCAAACATAAAGGTTTAAAGACAAGATTTAAGTGACGACTAGACATCTGTGGTTGGGAATCAACGGGGACGAACCTTCAACCACCGAGCTGAAAGACGGGTGTCTGGCCAACTATGCTACGGAGGTCGTGTTTATTAGATTTGTGATGTATTTTAATTTTGATGTATGGGAGTAAAAAGTGGACGCGGAAAAGACTGATAGAAGTCGTAATTCTATAGAAATGCGTACACTGAGAAGAATAGATTAGTGATCAACGTGTTACAGAATACGGATGAATATGAACAGGAAACTATTGTATTAAGTAAGACCTTCAAGAACACTATGAGATATTTTGGATATGTAGAACTTATGAATAAAGAAAGATTAACAAAATAAATATACAGTGCAAATACGAGTGGATGGCATTGTAAACGAAAACTTAAAAAAATATGGTTCGATTAAGTGTAAGATATTTGGAAAAAAAGGAAATGTAAATAGTCAAAGAAATCAGAGGACTTCTATGAGAAGGTGTATGGATGCACACGAAAGGGGGGTGTCGCGATAGGAAATAATAGCACTCATTCCTCTCTCCCTACTCCAACAGAAAAAAAGAGTGATGTACATGTGTATTGTGGCTATTACTATCCACTCCGAAGTATTTAAAATACGAGAGTCATCCAGAAAGTAAGGTTACAACATTTATGTAGGATCTAAAAATGCTTGTATTTAATTGAAATTCACAGGATACTTTACAAATATATTAAACTATTTTTTACCGTAACTGCCATCGAGATCGAAACATTTCTGTAGTCGGGGCACTAGCTTTTGTATGCCAGTGCCATAAACCTTCGCCGCCAGCTCTTTCAGCCACTTCTTCACAGCTTCCTCGACCTACTGATCATTAGAAAATTGTTGGGGTGTAGTGACACACCCACGTCTCATCCGCCCTCAGGATATAGTCTAGAAAAGCTTCTCCCTCCTCTGCAAAACAATCCAAAAATTCACGCGCGGCGGTCACGCGATTTTGACGGTGCTTCGGTGTGAGCATTCTAGGCACCCATCTCGCACACAACTTCTTGTAACCAAGTTTTTCCGACACAATATTACCAAGAAGACTTGGAGAAATGTCAGGAAGTTCTTCGTGAAGGTCGTCAAGCGTCACACGGTGGTCATTTCGCACTTATTCTTCAATTTTTTGCACAAATTCGTCAGAAATCACTGCCTTGCCTCGTCGTGAGTATCAGTACGGCATTATCTGAACAACCTAACCCACTTCGTGACATGTTGTCCACTCATCACATCACTACCATAAACTTCCATGAGCTTCTAATGGATGTTCGCGGCGGTATTGTTCTGCAAAGTCAAAAAACTGATGACGAGATTTGGCGGGAGCGCGTGACGACCTCTCCATCGGAAGAATTTACTGTGGCTGAACAAAATGACCGACAAGCACGCGGGACCAAACAAACTGACCGTTAGGATCCCCTCTACAGGCCAAGTGCACCAATTTTGAAACAAAAAATTTCCCCCGGCCTCAGGAGCCCTTGTAACTTTAGTTTCTGGATAACCCTCGTATATCACTTGCTCAATTATTTTTTTATGACTAGCTTGGAACTTTTCAATTAGGATACTCATATTTAATTATGTAAGGATAAATTAATGAATAATAACGAAAAGAATTAACTATTTCTAGATAAGCTATGAAGGATTTAAAAGTTTTCCCTCATCTACCAGCAAATAACTGTCAAACTTTAAATTATTAAGATAAAAAAGAAAAGTTTAAACATTCCTGATTTTGGAATTGGTTCAGTTAACCCTACAATGATCCGACTTCAGTAATTCGTCCAGAGTAAAAGTGCCGGTTTTGTAAAGGCATATGTGATTCTGCAAGACTCGGCCTTGTGGGGTTAATCGCTGCCTAAATAATTAACGCTTTGCAATATTCAGATCATCTCGCCAGGGGACATAAATACTGCGGTGAGCTCCGTAACAATGATTTCTATACGAGTATAGGCCTTGGGAAGTTCTCTGAGGGATGAAAAAGGGGAAGTTCATCATTGACGAGAACCGGCAAAGAATATAAAGGAATTTGAAGTTCTTTGAGGTAGTAAATAACAAAAGCCTTAGTAATAAAAACCACCCCAATTTATAACCTGGAAATGCGCGCACTGAGAAGAAAATGTAGTGGGTCGATACATGTAAATATTATACAATTCATTTTTGAGGAAAAATTGTAGTGAGTCAATGTATGAAAAGAGATGGAACGAAGACATCAGAAATGAATGCATTGGTAAAATAAAATGGATGATTTACGTAAGATGAATAAAATAGTTTTAAGATGGTTTGTAAATGTGGAGAGAATGAAAAAAGAAAGAATGACGGAGCGAGTGTATATAAACTAAAAATCGCGAAGTGTGCGTATAAGAAACAGACCAAAGAAAACATTGCTGATTCAAACGGACCAGGTTTTTCAAAAAGGTAAAGTGAGAATAATATATAATAGTACAGGAGTGGGCATACATGAGGTCAACGAGAGCCACATTCTGGATTTTCATGTATATGAAGAGCCACACCATAGTCACGTAGTATTAAATACACTAATTTTAATTTATTACATATTCTACACAAATCTTAATTGCTATATAAAGTATAAAAATACACAAATAAGATAATATAAAAATAGCGCAGAATACGGTTTGCGTGGTTTGCGCACATGAAGAGGCAGGAGATACGCACGCGCCCTACACATTGAAATCACAGCACACACGTATACACCAATACTTGTCTTCAATACGCGTCTTTGACAGTTGTATTCACACATGCGCATCTTGTCACTTACAACAGTTAGAAAGGAAAATCGCTAAAATACAAATATAATGGGGAAAGAAAGTATCTGTATTTTTATAAGAGACATTGGGAGCCGCACTTAACCCAACGAAGAGCCGCATTTGCCCACGTCTGTAATAGAAGATTATACATGACGATACATATGAACATGAAGGAGATGAAAGACGTGTGTTTGGATAAAAAAGTTAAGAGATCTGTTCTCTCTACCTATCCCACAAGGTACACGGTGTAATGATAAGAGTGTTTTAGCTCACAATTATCCTTAATAATTAAGTATAAGTGTGAGCAAAAATTGATGTGTAAAGTAACGTGAAAATATCACGTTAAGGTGGTTTGGAGATGTTAGAAGTATGAGTGATGAAAGATTTACTAAATTAATTTAAAATACGAGCATGCATGAAAGTAATGGTAGCATTCGGTCAAGAAAAGTATGATTGGACCAAATAAATAAAATTTTGAAAGCAGAAAAGGCAAGAAGTATGATAAACAGAAGGAATCGTAGAGGTGCATGTATGTGAAGAATATCAAGGAAGTATCATATGTCGTGATAGTAAAGTTAGTTTTCATTAAATTTAAAAAAATATATTATAATTTTAAGCAATATGAATTAGGTTGCAGAGGTCATCAATTTCCCAACTAGAAAGTTGTTAAGAGATCTCATATGCAAAATCAGAATAGGATCCCGCATTGCAGGTCATGCGTTTTATCAATTAAGCCACCCACGGATGTTACTTTATTTACGTTAATACCTTAGTTTGTTGGCTTGATTGTTTCTTTACAGGACACCTTGGACAGGTGTGTTTATTAACGTTCTTAGATGCTATCTTGTTTGCACTCTTATATCTTATAGTATTAACTATATCAGGTATCATCTTATTAACGTTTTTCGGGATCATCTTATTAACGCTTTTCGATATACTCGTAAGCGAGCGCATGTCCAAGGTGTCCTGTAAAGAAACAATCAAACCAACAAACTAAGGCATTAACGTAAATAAGGTAACATCCGTGGGTTGCCTAATTGATAAAACGCATGACCAGCAATACGGGATCCTATTCTGATTTTGCGTATGAGATTTCTTAACAAATTTCTAGTTGGGAAATTGATGACCTCTGCAACCTAGTTCATATTGCTTAAAATTATAATATTTTTAAATAGTTCTAAATAGTTCTTAAATAACTTTAAATAGTTCTTAAATACGACTAAAAAACTCTGAAAACGACTATAAGACGCTTCAGGATCCCAGACTGTGTTGAACGATCACGTCCCAAATCAGAGGTTTTCAACATACAAATAGAGATCGATTTATTTAAAAATTTGTCAATTTAATCGATCTTTTCAATATTTTTAAATGTCAAGAAGTAAAATCGAAACCAAATGGTTTGATCAATGAGTAATACAAAACTAAAATTCAATATGTCATTTCAGTTAACATTTTATCTACATCAAAATATTAGACGAAGGTGTGGCTTGTACAGCTTTAAGAAGCACTTGAAAACAATCATATTTGGAAGGTCTTATCAAAATTTATGATTATATGTGAATACTACAAATATAACATACACTACACTACAACTAATTCTTAATGACATTGTACTCGTAATTTGTTTTTCAAACACTGTTTATTCCACTTTTTGTAACGGTATAACCCGACCGCGTTGAAATCGCGAAAGACATGATATCCATGAGTTTTTGACCAAAAACAACACGAATACTATGCAGCAGACTTCGAATTCACCTAATCTGGCTCCCTGCGACTTTTTCCTGTTCAGCTGACGCGTTACAGTTCAGCGGAACACGTTACAGCACCCGAGAGGATGTCATGAAAAAATCGAAGACGGCTCTGATGGACATACCGAAAATTGAGTACCAGCGGTGTTTCGAGGATTGGATCAAGCACTGGCGTAAGTGCGTTGTAGTTGATGGGGAGTACTTTGAAGGGAGTCATATCGATTTTGATTAATAAACTTGCATTTTCTATTTTATGAATAAAGTCCTAAAATTTTTTGATCAAGGTAGTATTCTCAACGCAAATACAAAATCATATGATACCAATGGCTAGCAATCAAAATATTAGGAATTGAAAAAGAATTTAAAAATTCTGAACTATCTCATGTGAAAACTTTTTACATTGTATTGTATTACATTGCTGCCGTATACTCGTACAATAAAACCTGGCAAGTAAATTACCATGTGATAACCTCTTCCAAACAATCAGAAATACGAGTATGTTAAGGAAACTTTAAAAGAAAAATAGTCTAAAACTCTTTTGAAAAAAAGTCTTATAAACAGGATTCGAAGTATCAACCTTCGAGTTAGAAACAGCAATATTTTCAATTGGATACAGAGGACGTATTGTATTGTATTATAGAAGTTTTAAAAATCAAAGTCTTTGAGTCACATCGCTTGTTTAGCCCAGGAAAAAAACTGTTGTACAATGTTCTTTTGAACACTGAAGGATTGGGAATTCAGAGAGACTAAAGATAAAAAGCGCAAGATCGTCGAAAGTGAAACGGCATCACCATGGATTATGGGAGACGTTCAGAGGCTGTATGACCATTGGATGTAGAATAAGGTTTAAACCTTATTGCTTCGTAAACTTAAGCTTGAGCACCCCTTTTTTCAAACGTGAGCCCTCAATGACAAGATGACGAGGGTTTTCTGCGAAACTATCTTTGCAGAAAGTTTCAGGAGTTATCTACGGCTTTATTGGTAGCTGAAAGATTCCAAATTTCCCGATGCCTCTGAGAATAGAAGTCGTCTTAAATGGCCAATGTGTAACTATAAAGGAGTATTTATTTTACGATTGGTCTTTAAGATATTTTCACGTGAGAAGATCTAGGATTAAATGGCTGACCCTTAAGTTTCCCGAATAAATAATCCCTCCTAAAACTTTCTCCTTTTTCGCACATTTCTAATCTCTTTTTCGGATAAACAAGTGTTTTCTTCAATAGTTGATGTCTTGTGTTTGAATTCGGTTATACAATGATAGATAGTGAAAGTTTTCTTTTGGATTAAGTTTCGATGACGTATTTGCTGTGAAACTAACAGTTTCATAATAGTTATATTACTGAAAAACCAAATTTACTCAACATAATATTTATTTATTATCTACGAAGTAAGGTTCATAATTAGCACACCACGAGAAGTAGCGATGACTTTCGACTCACAAAAAACAAATTAACGAAAACTCAAAATAGCCTTCAAACGATATTTAAGAATATAATACCTTTGCAAGTGCTTCCTTCATTACAAAAAACAAATATTATAAAAATTAAAATAATTTAAAACAGTTACTCTTAAAACCAAATAAAAAGATGCTCTAACGCAATAAAACAATTCCAATACTACGTGTACATTAGTTTGCAAGTCTTTAAATTTGTCAATATTCACTGCTATTAAAACGGTTCGGGACCGCCTCAAGACAAGCAACCCGCACCGCACCACACTGAAAGTCACTCTTGACATTTGTACGGAAAATAAATTAGAGTTGCGTACTAACAAGACTACATTTAAAAAAAAATCAACTTATTCATATATAAAGCGCAAAAATAGTCAATATCGACCACTTTACAAGATAGTTAAAATATGAATTGAAATAAGAAAAGAGAAAAGAAGGATGAAAAACTTAAGCTACAATTTTTTTAACGAAATACCAAAAAGTATTTAATAGACAGTTGTCGGTATTTTTTATGTCAAGAAAATATTTAAATATTTTTGAACGAAAAAAACTAACGTAAAGTAATGTTCTGGGATGAAAAACAATAGTTGCAAGTTAAAAATGTTAAAATTTGTTTATTATTTTTTTATCAACTAATTAAATTAAGAAGAATCGGCGATAATTTCTAAAAGGATATAATTAAATATTAAATAAGGGTTAATAAAGTTTAGTAGAAACCGAAATATTTCATAACATACTACTCATTCTGTACCGTTTACTGGTTTGACCATATGAAAGATCTTCCTCAGAATTGTCTAAATAGCACGAAACCAAATAATTTGTTTTTGTTTGATACTGTTAACGTGGGGTGCCACAAAGAAATATCTATCGATCAATCATTAGCAATTAAATTAGGCTACTCCTAGAGTAATAAGCTTTATTTATATTAGGCTACTCCTAGAGTAATAAGCTTTATTTATATTAGGCTACTCCTAGAGTAATAAGCTTTATTTATATTAGGCTACTCCTAGAGTAATAAGCTTTATTTATATAACAGTTAACGCGTTAATACTGTGAAGGTTTAAATACACTAATTTGTGTAGTCAAATACAGTTTATTCCACTTTTATGAGTGAAAGGTGTTGTACAAAAAGACCAAGGAAAGAAGGGTTGAATCAAGGAAATAAAATATTGAAATACTCGTAGTTAAATAAACAGCTTAACTATTGTATTTCTATGTATTACTGCCTAACTATTTCAATGTTGTCTCAACTATTTCATTTCCTATTTGTCATGTAAAATTTGGACTTCTTTGAGGCTTTTCTTTTTTTCGTTCTTGCTGACAGTTAACCTGAGGTGGTATATGAGGGTTTACTTTTTATTTTGTTTTCTGCCATACATTTTTGTTTTTTTACTATTTATTATTTAATCTAGATATGCGGGGGTGTGGGATGGAAGCCCCCCCCCCCCCCCCCCCCCCCCCCCCGATGTCCTTGCGGTCGGGCTCGCCATACATTGGTGGGGTGTATCTCGACTGGGGGAATGTTTGTGGGATGAGCCCGGACCTTTTATGTAATGTATTCTCTCTTGAATGTTTTTTTTTTCTCGTCTATTTATTTTCTGTGTTTTTTTATATTCTTGTTCTACGTGTTCAAGGGTGTGGGCTGAAAAAAATCTGGTGTCTCCGTGGCTGGGTTCGCCCTATATTGGTGGGGTGTATCTTGGCCGAGAGGCTGTTATTAGATGAGCCCAGACCTTTTGATAGCTTCTGTATTTAATGTAGTATCTGCAATTTATGTGTTTTAGAAGTGTTATTTAAATATATTTTGTACATACTATGTTGCTGTCAATAAACCTATATTTATTTATTTATAATATTTTGAAAGAAGGAATTGTAAAAAATCATATAAAACGTAGGAGCTGCTGGATGTAGAAGAGAAAAAATGTTGCAGTCTGTCTTCTCTGCCTACAGTGACAGGGAAACGGCGAGATGGTATATATTATATATGTATATGTTTGTTTTAATGGAGTTCTGGCAAGAATCGTTAGGCGAAATGATGTCAATCACGTGCCTCAACAATATCAAACCAACTAACAAAACACTCTACGATAAATTCCAATACCAAGAATTGTTATTACTACCAAGCTGTTGTTTGTCACTTGATACTGTTGTACGATTGTCAGTTTTGTATCATGTTTCAGGCACCTCTTCAATATGACATAACACGCCCGAGCAAAAGCGTCTTGTTCAGATATTCCCAGAATCATAAGTCTCTCATCACCGTCGAGATGATTGGCTCAGATCGTGTATTTATCTGAGGCAATCTCTTGTTACCCTGGCAGCTATATTCCTGGAAACGGATCCTTGTACTCGTACATAATACCAAGATGAAAGCGGTTTTGTACAATGTAGGTATTTCCTATTTCCTGATATTCAAAGCAGATGAGAGACATTGTTGTACTTTAAATTAATGCAGCTTTTCTTGAAATACCCATCTATTTGGTTCAATATGCATATTTCCTTTGAAACTGATAAAATATAATGAGCAATCCATCGTGATCGACGAAGATTTTTAATTTTCTTTTTTTTTTGTATTGAAAAATGCCAGGTAGTTTTTGGAAGTCAGAATTAATCATTTATACCAGGAGTTCCCAAAAATTTTTCTCTTATTTTTTTATGTAGCAAAATGGTCTTAGGTGAAGGAAAAGTAAATGAGTGAATAATGAAAGATTAGAGCAAGTCAAAGAATTATGTTGTTTAGTTAATATTTTCTCAGATAATGGAAGAGATACGAGTGATATCGAACGGCGTGTAGCGATAGGAAACAAAGTTAATGGAGCAATAAAACACATTAACTCGAACCCGACAGTATAAAAATCTGGTAAGATGATAGTCCACAACAGCATTTAAGTACCATCTTTGATGTATGGGAGGGAAACGTGGACGTAATAAAAGACTGAAAAAAGCCAAATAAATGTAAAAAGGTGTGCACTGAGAAAAATACATGAGGGGACAATATATGACGGAATAAATAAATAAACTCTCCTAGTCTGGTTTAAGAGTTTGCCTAACAGCTTCGCATGATTGAGTAAATAAAGAAAACTAAGAAAAAATATACAATACAAATGTGATTGATAGAGGAAGACCAATGAAAGTATAATCGTATCAAGTGAATGATATTTTGAAAGAAAAAAATGTTAGAAATAGAAACAATCGTAAGAGCTGTTAAAGAAGGTGTATGGATATGGAAGAAGCAATGTCTTATCTGCCTACCACCAGCAGGGAAACTGTGTGATAGCACTTTTACTCAAATTAAAACAAAATTTAATGTTGGCACATTGCTCCATTGTTCCTTTTCCGACCGAGACTCAGAAGGTACTGTCAATTGTTAAGTAATTACGAATAAACCAGCTCTTTGAAACTTTTACGCAAGATAGTCGAAATGTGTCTCTATTGAATTAATTTATTCATCCATAGATGGCGCTGGTGATAACCCGAAAATAAAATCAGTCACCTTTCCCATTGAACAGACTGTGTATGTATGCAGTATTTTGAAAAACCACTTATTATCTATAGAAAAATATGAATTTTCATATAAGATGGTCGATAACTAAAACTACTCTAAAAGCTGGGGCGGCGAAACCTTAACGCCAGATTAGTTTACAAGAAATTTTTAATTTTTCACTTCAACTGAAATAAATTATAGTTTAAACTGATCTTTCTTTAGAATGTAAAACAGAATTAAACGAGACCATTCTTCAGAGGATTAGGATGTATTTTCAGGAAGGATGTTGGCAATGGATTCCTCGGAGTGGATTTCGTTTAAATGGGTCAATATATCCAGCAGCATTGTGAGGGAGAATTGGAATAAAAGCTTTTTACTATTAGAATACGCTCTAAAGTGTTTATATAGTTGACCGGTTAATCAGATTATTTTCAAATATGTATTTGAATTGAAATTAAATGTTTTGATAGTTATGGGTATATATCCTTTATATATTTACTCAGTGACTGATGTTTCACCATACAATGGCCTATTCTAACTGTGGGTGAAGCTTAATTATGTGGCTATATAAACTCGTATGTGTATATTTAAAAATATTTACATGACATATTTTACAGTTACATTTTCTGAATAGACTTTAAGTAAAAATATTCAATATGAACTCGAAGAGATTTGGAATAAAATGATCATGAATTATTTACGATCTCAATTTGAAACTGATACTTAAACATTTTTGATTGATCTTTAAAGGTGTATTTAAATAAATTGATAATTTCTTTAAAAAAGTCATATTATGTTAACATTTTTAAGTATGTATAGTCTCGCAACTTAACTTCACCCACAGTTTGATAATGCCGTTGTATGGCGAAACAGTGTCACTGAGTGCCATAAAGAATAAAGAAGTGTTATATTTTGATTTTCCTAATTAAAAATGGAGTTGGATGAATTGAATATCGACACCATTAATTAATATATTTTAATGTTTTAGTTCACTTAAATTTGTTTTAACATTAATCAAAGTGCATATGTAATTCTTATTTCTCAAGTGGAATCGTCATATTATTTATGTTTTATTTTAAATTTGTATATTTATCATTTTGTTTTCTTTATACTCGTATTAAACACTTTCGTATTTTTTTCACCCAGCACTGAAAACAAAATTATCATAATATAAATAGGCCAAAACCCGCACGGTTGTCGCCAAAGAAAGAAAACGAGAATTGAATTTTGAATACAAGAGAGCGAGAGAGGAATACTTCGAAACAGATTGAAATTATACTGAACAAACCGGTGTAAAAGGGGACGATGTAAATTTATTTTGAATTATAATTCTTTTATTTCCTATTATATTGAACCTCATTATTGCTTGTGTTTATTTATCTTATGATTTTTTTTTAATGCAGACAATTATATGTGGCTTTTTCAAAATGTCGGAAACGCGAAAACATTAAAGTCAATCTATCTGAAACAAGTCTTCAATGAAAACTTTATTAACGATTTAAATTGAACAACAGTAATGTTTATACACAAAACATCGTATATAAAGAGATTTTTGAGAATTAAATAATTCATCAATCAAGATGTACCTTTTTTTATTTTACACTTTAAACATTAATGAACCCAAAAAACTTTAAGCTGATCTTGCTCCATTCGGTATTTCAAATATGTACAATTTGTTTTACTTCCGTGAATATTTCAAGGGTTGCAACTAGTTAAACAAATTTCTCGACAGTTGGAAAAGATAGCCATTTAACAAATAACCTACCAAGTGCGAAGTGTTTAAATAAATAAATAAGTAATTAGAGAAACAGAAATCATGTGAATTTGACGTTGTGTTCTATTTGCCTACCCTAATAGGCAGACACGCAAGCTTTTAATATTTTTAGCACAGTAAATGTGCTAACTTCTATTAGCACGTTATTCAGACCCTTTAAACCTTTGTGGGGTAAATCTTCAACAAACTCCTTCCAAGTTTTAAGCTTAACACTTCATACTTTAGCCGATTCAATTCTTAAGGAAGAACTAGTTTCTCTGAAATAGAAGTTAAGCGTTTGTACTATTCTCAAAGGGACAATATATTATATTATATCATACAACATAAAACCGATTTCGGTTTCACCAATTATTAAAAAAAACTTTACAAAATAAAATGAAGCCTTAAATATCATTTTTGATAAACATTTGGAATTAAACGATAAATGCGGGAATATTTAAAATAAATACGTAAATGTTACACATGATAAATTTAATATTTTTGCATTTTTAACAATAAATTACTTTGTTATTTCACTAATTACATAAATTCCCGCTACAAGTGTTTCTACCTCGTATTCCGAGGCTCTTCTAAAGCGTAATGATCCCGGTTATGAAAGCAATGCTTACATCAGACTGGTGTCATGTTACTATGAACCACCCACATCAAAGCATGTTTAGTCTTTTGACAGAAATATTTCAAATTCGATAAATTAATTACAATATTTTCTATAAATATTTCTTAGAAATTCGACAGTATTAATGCAAACTATATAAAATTAACTCCTCTATAATTATTATGCAAAGACTTGGAAATGAGTTTTGAAACAATATTGATATTTTTAATATAAGTATATATATTATTCGCCAGAATATAACAATATTTAGAAATAGCTACTAACTTTTTGCTCTCCTTTATTAATATACTCATAAATAACCTAGTTTAAACGAAACATTAAGGATAATACTTTGCCTCTGGAGTTGAGTAACCCTGCATCAACATGTGGAAGGTTTCGATTCTGCAAAACAACTTGCATCTCGTTCTACAAGTGAACCCATCAAATAATAATAAAAAATAATATCAAAATTCTTAAGAAAGCATAATTACAGCACAAGCAATTTTATCATATAGGGAATCCCTTGTGAAATAACTCAGTTATATCGACAAAATGTATTAAGAAGTTTAATCCTCAATTTATCCACTAGGGTGTGAAAGATATCGATATCAGAAAAATCATTTAAGAATATCATTCCATATGTCATCACCAAAATTCTACAAGTGGGCCCATGTGTTTTCTATATCTCAAGATCTATCCATAAAATTATCGAAAAATCCAATTGTTCTTGTTTTATATAAGCGTTGTTCCATTAAAAACAAATCTTAGTTCTTTTCCACTATAAAACAAGTCTTCGACAATTACGTAAGTCTACTTGATAAAATTTGGTAATATTTTGTGATATACATATATATATTGAACTTAAATATACATATTAATATTAAATAATTTTCAACAATGACTTAGTAATTTATTATTACAACTGCTTTTTGTATCTCCATGTTAGTTTAAGAAAAAGTTTTGTACTTTTTGTCAATAATTTTAAGTACTTGTATAACTTGTCATATGTTAATTTGTATATAAAAGACACTGTTGTGTCGTTAATTAAATAAAAAAATAATTAAATAAATAAGCACTTACGTTCCATCATCTGCGAAAATACTATTGAAATAACAGGAAAAAAGTAAATATATTTTAGGGATGGAAAACCTTATGCATCCTTAAAAATTCTTCATACGGGTATAATAAACGTTTTGTGTAGTAAAACAATACATAGGGGAAAAGTGTATTTGTTTTATATGAAATCAATTTAGGATTGGATGACATTAACAACGAAAACGGAAAAACAGTTATTCGAGGAACGATCGATTGAGATTTTACAGAAGTAAGCTCTTAGATATATACCTATAATGCGATTCATATGAAATGTTTTATATGAAATCAATTTAGGATTGGATGACATTAACAACGAAAACGGGAAAACAGTTATTCGAGGAATGATCGATTGAGATTTTACAGAAGTAAGCTCTTAGATATATACCTCTAATGCGATTCATATCAAATGTTTTATATGAAATCAATTTAGGATTGGATGACATTAACAACGAAAACGGGAAAACAATTATTCGAGGAACGATCGATTGAGATTTTACAGAAGTAAGCTCTTAGATATATACCTATAATGCGATTCATTTGAATTAACAACTCTCAATCTTACAACCAACCATTTCTACTCAGTTTTTTTCAGAAAACTTTCATTGTTAACAGTACAGCCTAGCAGGTTTATTGCTAAGTGTCAATCTCTTTCGACTAGCCAAAAAGTTATATTTTTTTTTATTCAGGAACTTAACAGTACAACACAACAGGGTTTCGATTTTTGCTGGTTTTTTTTCGTGATATTCTGGACTGTAAATATCGTCCATTGAGACAGCTGTTGATCTATTTTTTTCATTACATCATGGCATGGGCAGCGCATCTTTTCGCATATAAAATCTGCAGAAATTTAAATTGTCGTTTACCAAGATTATTAATTCAATGGCATGACTTAGACCAAGGGTCTCCAAACTTTTTAGCCTAAGGGCCACACTGACTCCTCCACTAAGTCCCAAGGGCCAAGAACTTACTAGCTCATCATACCAACATACTGTAGTTTTAATTTACGCGCAAATTTTCGTATTGGGACTAGCCGGCGAGTGAGATATCTATGGCGCAGGGTGCGGGGGTGGACTCCGCTCCATTCGCAATTTCGGTTGGTACTTACGGGCAAGTGTCAAGGATATTTCATTGCGGCGGAGGTTCATGACAAGGATTGGTGGTGCTCGCGGACCAGTGTTGGCCTGCGGGCCGTAGTTTGGAGACCCTTGACTTAGACTTTCAACCCGTATTTTAAGGGCTCGATTCCCGATGAAGTTTAAAAAAGGGTAGATTTGGTTAATCAAAACCAATATCCAAAGGCCATTTAGTTAATTGATTGTTTCTATTTATTTTAATGTTTTTAAAGTTTTTATTACATAATACGGTTGTGTTATATAATCTTAACTTGCGAAATGATCTTCCTCTGTTACACGGGCTGTCTCTTTTTAATAAGACTTTGGATATTGATATAATATCTTCAACATTTCAGAAAATGTTTTTGATGAAAACATTTTTGAGCTTTCTTTGTAATGGGAGTTAGTTATTTGGCTTAACAACTATTTATTATGAATTAATTTTTATTTCTTGTTACTATTAGACAGTCGATCGGAGCGTGGTTGTTATTGCGACAGGATTTTGAGTACTTGAGCTTTCAGGATGAATGACGTGTGGAAAAGATTTGTGTGGGCTCGTGAGTGTGGGTTTCTTCTTGTTGTTTTTGTATTTCTGCATGTTTTTTATGTTTTTATTCTTATTATTGTGCGCGGTATATTGTGGGATGAATATTTTTGGTCTTTCTGGAGTGATGATGTGTGAGGAGTTTAATTTCGCATGATGTTTCCAGTTGTAATTGAGTGTCACTGTTTGTCAGGTTGATGAGAACGTGCAACAGGGTTTGGTTTTTGTGTAATCAAAAATCGGAAAGAAGTATCGATTTATTTTTTCATGCTTAATATCCTCAGTGAGATACAGGCAAAAGCCTAGTTTACTGGGGATACGACAAATGAAAGGCAACAAACCCAGATCCATTAAAATTGTATGTCCAAATTAAATTACCTTTTGTGTTTTCACAAATGATGTATATTTCTTGTCATGTGTAATAATAAATAAATATATAAAAATAAATAAATTCAAGCTTTCCGTGTAATTTTGTTTAACTTGTATATACAGTAAACTTAATAAAATAACTAAATTAACAACGATCAAAGATTTAAGGAAATAAGTATATAACATAACTATTGAATTGTTTTTTTTTTATTATTGCTCTTTAGTTTATTGTAGTTGAATGCACTTAAATTGTTCTATGCCATTGAAGTTCTTCCTATTTATTCAGATTGCGCAACTGAAACTAATCTGATAATCTCTTCTCCAGCCTCCGACTTGGAACTTTCCCAATAGTTTGAATAACTTATCACTCAATTATCCGTCTGGACACTTGTCTCCTGAGTTCCGGAATATATTGACATCCAGGGGCGAAATAGAAAACGAGACTAGATTAAGGATTTGGTGTTACATATTTTTTTGATACCAACTTATACGAATACCCAATTTGCAAGATGAAATAAAAAATTCTACCATTTTTTTTTTAAATAGAGAGTTCAATATCTCACATTAATAAGTAAGAAATTTTAACTCACGTGCGCTTCATATTTGCTGTATTAGTCGATGAATTTTTTTAAAAGCTAAACGTGATATATAAACGTCATAAATTTACAACTGTGTATGAAAAGTCAATTTGACAAATTCTATAGAAGTACAAGTATATCAACCTGCATCCAATTAATATCACTATACAAGAAGATTCTGTCATCAGTTTAATATAAAAAAAAAATTTTGAAAATATCAATTACACCAAGTTACATTTTTTTTAATCTTGGTAACATTTTTTTTAAAGAATAGATATGACCGAAGTCATATTTATCTTTATACTTTCGAAGACTATGCGGTAAAAGTACCTGTTTCGTTTGAGGGGAGTAGCACAGCGCAGGGGGTTTGAACCGAAGATCTTCCGCGTGGAAGTCCAGTGTATTACCGCGCAGCCATGCACCATATTGTTTTAATTAAAAAGTGAAACGTACTGTACAACTTTATAACAGTGTTTCAACCCTCCATTTATATAATATGGCGAAGCTTTTGACAAACAAAGCGAATATGGCGAACCTTCGAAGGCTTCTGGCGAAGTGATCACATTTGTGAATAAGAAATTTCATTTATTTATCTTAAATGCTCAAACACACACATTTTCACATGAACTTTAATCCCAAGTTATCACAAACATAATTCAAACAATATCAAAACGTCACACAACTACTCATCACACACTCTACATTTGCATCACACAACTGCTCATCACACACTCCAAATTTGCATCACACAACTGCTCACAAATCGTCTGACAAAAGACCCAACAGGAGCCGGTTCCTCCCCCTTTAGCCACGTAACTTACACCTAAGATATCATATCATAGCCTTAAAACCGTGTAATTATCAGTTGGGCAAAGGCCTGGAAGCTGTCTGGTGCTCGTAGCAAAAATGGCGCTGCCTCCAGGAATATCCCAGTTAAAGAATTGACCAAACATTGATTCCACAAAAGAAACCTGTCCAAACGTATTGTGTATATCATATGCAGGTTAAGAATAAGCCACTCTCTGATAGGAATTCACCTTAGTAAAATCCATATAAAAGAAAGCCTTATAAGCAGTAGTAAGATGGATGAGGAAACCCTGGGCCTTGTTTTCTTGCTGCATGTTTTCCGCCGCTTATAATCTTGACTTGATTTTAAATGCCCTCCGTTCGTTCAATATGTCCCACCTACTCGTAATTAATGATCTATTCATTTATTGTCATATATCTGGATTTATTTACTACACTCTACAAATATATATTAACACAGTAGTTACTTACATATTCCTCTACTATCTCCTTCCTTTAAACAGTTTTTGGTACATATTATTATCTTTATAGGGTAGAATACCTAACTGACTAATCGTAATAGTAATCTAGATGTATGGGATTCAAAACTCTGTCAAGATGCAATAGTTTAAGAGATTGCGATAAGATCAACTGGTGTATCTACCTTGGTGATCTCATATCGAAGAATGGAGGATGCGAAGTAGAAATCCGAAGACGAATTGAAATGGCAAAATTGGCTATGACAAGTATGGCGAAGATGTAGATTATAACCGGCCTAAGAACCAAAATATATCTAGGGAAATCTCTCGAATTCACCATAGCACAGTATGGAGAGGAAACATAGACGATGAGAAAGACACATAGAAACATGATAGATCCCTTTGAAATATGATGATGGAGGCGAATACTCCAAACCCCATGGACCGCAATACTCATCATCCCTTTCATTCAAGAAACAGGAAAACAATTCTAACATTTATATATAATATATTTATGTATGACAAGACATTTTATAAATAAATATTGTAATTTATGAAAAAAAAAAACAGGTAATTTACTCGTAATATGGACACACAATTTGTATGGGTCTGGATTTGACGCTTTTCATTTGTCGAGTCCCCAGTAAACTAGGATTTTGTCTGTATCTTACTGAGGACAGAATTTGGGCATGTTGTCAGAAAGAATAACAAAAGTCTGGACAAGCTGGTGATCATGGGGACAGTTGAAGAAAAACAAGCAAAAGATAGGTGTCGCATAAGATGCGCAGTTAACAAGATTTTCTTTAAATGCAGCATTCAACTTGGCCAGGATTGGGAAGAAATTTTGGACAGGTGTTGCTCCAAGTCTTGGGCATAGAGGAGAATCACATCTCTCAGCTTTCAGCAAGTGATGAAAAAAAGAGGATATGCAAACTGTTTACAGGAAAAATAGCGAATCCACTATTGATCAACAAACTCGTATTCGAGGTTTCTGATAATTACTTACGTCATTGGTAATTGAAGTTATTTTCGGTGCCCCATCCTCCAACAGAACTATTAAGAGCGATTCCATCTTGTTCACAGTATGATTTAATTAATTTTTGGAGATCGCTTTAACCACGGATTGATGGATAGATTAGGAATTGAACTTATTGAAAGCATTTGTAGATATAATTAAGCAACTTCACAAAACAACTTGAACTTTTATTTTAATCCTCCTCTGCGTCTTAGATTAAATTATTGTCGTTATTGTATTGCTACGTTAGTTCTTTTTTTGCTGTATGTATCAACATAAAAATTTAATAAAAAATACTCAAACTGAGTTTTAGGTTTGAATTCATAGTAGAGGCAAAATAATCAATATTCATTTCTAATATTTGTTTAAACCTTTCATCCCTGTGATGTGTAACTAGTACACATTGCTTCTAAAAACTTTAATAATTTTATCTCTATAAATATTATAAATACTGGGTTCAGATTTAAGGTATTTCTCCGTAATACATTTACGCATTGAATGAAAAAATAATATTAATAATAATTAGCACTTATCGGCCACATCAGAGATATTGTGTGAAAATCGGGAATAAATTCAACAATACAATCAAACGTGTGCCAGTGTGTGATGTAGGTATATTCATTCTTAAAAACCCTTTGGGTGAAGAAACGACGCTATTCACGTCTCACTCTCACTCTACTTCGGTATATGGGAACGCAAGAAATAGAATCTCAGTTCGCTCACTTCTCTCGCTACAGTAGCTTTCGGGCATTCGTTTGAGGTGGTCGCGTTGCCCGTTTTGTGAACATTGCCCGATGTTTTTATTCATGTTTTCAGTAATTAAATTTCAATTATTATCACTTTTGACTTCAAATTTAAATAATTTAAGCGATTGGCTGTGAATCTTCTGATTTTTCCGATTTTAAAATCGCTATTTTTTTTAATGTGTATTGATGTGTATTGAATACACAGCACTGGAACTCGCGGATTTTTTTAGCACAGGAAGGGAAAGGTTAACAAACTCCAGTGTTCACAAAGTGGCAGTAAGATAAATATAACATATATAAACATGGTGATATATATTATAATTAAGTTCTTGTCAACTCACCGGACAATAACAGTCAGTGTTAAAATGCATTGTGATACGCAAAAATAAAGTGGAATAAAACATATTTTTACGTGAAGATGGAAAAACACTAAAAAACACCGAATAAATGCTGTTTAAATGCGTACAATGAGAAGAATATAAGGGTGGACAATGTATAACATAATGAATATTAAAAGAAAGTGATAAGGGATGAATGTGAACTTAAAACTTATGTGTTAAGTAAGATGAAGAAGAGTTTTCAGAGATAGTTTGAGCGTATAGAATGAATGAATAAAGATAGATTATCAAAACAAATGCACAGAGTAACTGTTATTGGAGGGTGTGTTACGGAAGGTCCAAGCAATGCATGGTAAGATCAAAATGATGATATTTTGATAAAAAGAAACGTTGAAAGTTAGAGAATATTGTAGGAATTATATGAAAAGGTGTATGAATATAGAATACGTGAAGGATATATGTCTAGATATGAGTGTTTGACGTTCTGTCCCATCTACTTACCCAGACAGAAATAAATCGTGATGGTATGTTATGTTTGTATTATCATCATTTTTTTAAACATCTCGTGCGGCTTTTAATACAATAAAATGAAAAGTGTATTCTGCGATGATAATCTAAACTTGACACTTTGACAACGGTTAGTCAAATGCAATGTTTGGTCAGTGTTATTGCATGTAGGGGAATCATGGATCCTCAAAGTTGGTAATATGAACCGACTGGAAGCATTTGAAATGTGGATGCACGGGAGAATGCTACGGATGCCCTCGACGCATATGGTCAGCAACACAAGGATTCTTCAAAGAGCCAAAGTTGATAGAGAGTTGATGACTAACACTAAAATCCGAAAGGTGTCCTATTTGGGTTATGTACTTATAGGATAAAAGTACAAACGACTGCACCTAATCATCCAAGGCAAAATAGAGGGTCGAAGAGGTATTGGCAGGAGGCAAATCTCCTGGATCCGCAATATACGTTATTGAACTGGTATAAGGAGTGTTGGGGGTCTTTTTCGGGCTGCCGTGGACAAAGATGCTTACTCTCAAGTGATAGTCAACGTTGGGGGGACCTGACATGACACTAGGAAGAAGAAAAAGAAAATATAAAACTACCCAAGTAGCAGAATAGCATTTTCCTTTTAGACTTTTCTATCACCATGACTGGATGTCAGGATATTCATTCTCAGATCTTTCTATTCGCATCTCTCGTACTATTTACTTATCAAACTCTTTCATACATTTTAATTATCTGCGAACACTGCAATGTCATCAGCAAACCGCAAATCGAACACTTTCCCATTCAACATTTTCTCCCATTGTACTATGTATAGGTAGTTCTTTTACACATGAATCTACGTAAATATTAAACAAGCACGGGGATATTACACATCCTTGATTTACCCCTTTTGAAATATTAAATCACATATATTTTTCAAAAGAACTCCATGACCCGTCCCTGGTCACGTCAGTTCTAAAGCTATTGAAATATTAATACTAAGTACTTACTCTAACTTCTGAGGGTTAAAATTGAAGACCTTCGTGTCAGCTATTGACTTCGTCACTGTTGAAGCAGATATATACATTTTAATTGATCTTTTTCATATGATTTTTAATTTAAACAGAATTATGATTTTTATAATATTTGACCCATATTCATTCTTTTCGTGATATTTGAGAATACACATCATAGTATAAATAGGCCAAAACCCATACGACGGTTGTCGTCAAAGAAAGAATACGAGAATTGAATTTTGAATACAAGAGAGCGAGAGAGGAATACTTGGATTCTCTCCGAAAGTAATTCGAAATTTGAATATCGGTAGGTCTGTGATACTGAACGAATTTTAAATACCTAGCTAACAATTTTTGAACCAGTGTAAAAGGGGACGATGTATAAATGGTATATATAAACAAATTTTACATTTATGATTATATATTTTCATAAATGTAGAATTGGTTTTACTTCCGTGAATACTTCACGGGTTGCAAACTAGTCAGTTAAAATAGAGAGAATACGTAACATTTATGAAAATTGGAAAGAACGTGTCAAAAACTGAGTTTAATAATGAAATTAACATTTTTGTCTGGGTGTTTATGAATAAGGCAAGGTCATTCGACTTTTTAAATATCAGAGGATTCATAACATCATAAAATATTTTGTTACATTGAAAGTTTTGTGATATTGGAAGACACGTTACATAAGTGAAAATGGAAAGGATACGTAACATCATTGAAAATAATAAATATTATGGATGTTTGGAAAATTAATATGAAGGTTTGGAAAACTAATATGAAGGTTTGGAAAACTAATATGAAGGTTTGGAAAACTAATATGAAGGTTTGGAAAACTAATGTGAAGGTTTGGAAAACTAATATGAAGGTTTGGAAAACTAATGTGAAGGTTTGGAAAACTAATATGAAGGCTTGGAAAACTAATGTGAAGGTTTGGAAAACTAATATGAATGTTTGGAAAACTATTATGAACGTTTGGAAAAGTTAATTAAAAAGAAAAACATTTTGGAACAGGTGTAAACGAGAAAAAGACATACTCACTCGATGTATCCAATAACGGATACGCTGTAACCTCAAATATTTGATAAATCAATTATTTTTTATATCTGAGAATACAAAACATCTGTTAAAATGGAGCGGATACGCAACACAGGGAAAACAGCTAAGGATATTTCAAAAGTATTTAACAAGAAAATACAAACCATTACTTCGTTTCCTTGTTGGAGTAGGCAGAACGAAGAGGGCGCGAGACTTTCCTATCTCGATACACATATCTCGACTCTTCCACATTCAAACACTTTTCTTACAGATCACATGAATCCTCTGACTTCTAACATTTCCTTCTTACTTTCAAAATATCCTTTGTTTGATCCAGCCATACTTTCCTTGGGCTTCCTCTACCATACCTTTTACTTATATTTGTACTGTTTATTTATTTTGATAGTCTTTATTCATTTATTTGTTTCACATGTCCAAACCATCAAGAATGCTTTTTTTCACAAAAAAATCACAGTAAAATACACATTGTCCATTCCAGTTTTCTGTGTGAAGGTAAAAGGTAATTCAATTTTCCATGTAATGAATCAACTTCTAGAAAAGAAAAAGTCTTTATAATAGGAGAATGTGCATGACGGGGAGTATGGACGTGGCTGAAGCGAAAGAAGTATGCCAGAATAGAATAAAGTGGAAATCTGTTGTCTGTGGCTACCAGAATATGGACTTGACGAGATGGTGGTGAAGATGAAGTAAACATTGTTTAATAGGTATATTTTAATAAAAAATGTTCATACAATGTCCTAAATAAACTACAAAAAAAATATTTTATATAGCAATATACTCGTAAGACATTAATTGGCCTAAAAATATTGAAACTATAAAATGTATTTATCAAAGATATTATTTATAGTTAATGCATTAACATTGTGGATGTTTAAAGACATTGTAATTTTTTTTTATCAAACACTGTTTATTCCACTTTTTGTAACGGTATAACCCTACCGGTTTCAAGGCTTTCACTTCATTATTAGGGGAGCACAAACAAGACTGAATTATGTTCAAACTGGTACCGACATACATGCTTCTAATGGTAAACATTCGGGTTGGGGACTGTAGGTGGAGGTTTGTCCTAGATATTATTTATTGTTATTTATTTTTATAAAACACTGTTTATTCCACTTTTTTTGTAACGGTATAACCCTACCGGTTTCAAGGCTTTCCCCTCGTCTTCAGGGGAGCACAAACAAGACTAAATTCTGTTCGAACTGGTACCGATATACACGCTTCAACGGTTGGGGCCTGAGGGGTGAGGGATGCATGGGACGATTTCGGCCAAGAGCGGAGAGATTTTTGGGATATAACTGTTAACCAGATATACCTGGTAAACAGTTATATCCCAAAAATCTCTCCGCTCTTTGCCGAAATCGTCCCATGCCTCCCTCACCCCTCAGCCCCCAACCGTTGAAGCGTGTATATCGGTACCAGTTCGAACAGAATTTAGTCTTGTTTGTGCTCCCCTGAAGATGAGGTGAAAGCCTTGAAACCGGTAGGGTTATACCGTTACAAAAAAGTGGAATAAACAGTGTTTGATAAAAATAAATTACAATGCCTTTAAACCTCCAAAACGTTAATGCCTCAACTATAAACAAGATAGTATTTATAGTTAAGGCATTAACATTGTGGAGACTTCAAGACATTGTGATTTGTTTTATAAAACACTCTATTCCGCATACAGTTGAATACACAGTGTTTAATTAAACAAATTACAAAGTATTTATAAATTGATGAAATCATTCAATCGCTAAGCGATCTACGTGAACGCATGGCTAGAGCGAATGTCTTTGATCTCGGGATTTCGGGTTCGGTTCAAGTTGGAATAAAATAAATTATATCTGTCGTTTTTATCACATAAGGTCTTTAAACATCGGTTAGAATATAATATATTGCCAGTAATTATTAATCTTGAAGGTTTATTATTTGTTAGTTTTTTTACTAATAGAAATAATTGAAACAATTATTTAACCCTACAATGCGCGATTTTTTTATTTCAAAAATAAAAATATATTTATGCATTAAATATGTACTGGAACATGAAAAAAACAATAAAACATTTTTTTTTTATTTTATATATTTATATTTAAAAAAAAAAAGTATAGTTTATATATGAATAACTGCGCATTTGTAAGTTAATTATATGATATAATGATATAAATGAAATTATACATTTTACTTCACTTATTTTACACATACGACTATGCACTAAAGAATAAAAGGAAAAAAATAAGATTACTTTGATCACCAATAATAAAGTAATTTGATTTCAAACTGGAACAAATCACAAAAGTCATCTACGGGCAACAAGTCAAACTTCAACTGCCAAATTGACCGGTAAAACAGTGTTCTATTATACCTATGTGGTTTTAAAGCATGGAGATTATTGTATCACATTAGTAACAGCGAATGAATCGTTGTTTACGAGTATACCACTCAACACAAAAATATTTAGAAAAACTTTAGTTGATTCACATGTGCATCATTGCGCACTGTAGGGTTAAACATCTATAATTTTGCTTATATTAACACTTTCTTTATCTCAAAGCCTTTCTTACTTTAACTTACTCCATTTATATAAAACACTTAGAAAACGAAATGCGCGGATACTTATGTCTTCTTTAAAATTGTTAATATTTCGTTAAAAATGTGTTTTTGCTGTACACAACACAAGTGTCGATAGATAGTATATCCCTCGTTATCGTGCTTGATTGTCAAGCATCATGTGGATAGAGGGTGCCTGTTCGTGGATCGGTTTATTGTATGCACATCAGCAATACACATTATTAAATACTTCTATTGAAGAATAAATCCAAAGTTCCAATAGAAAGAATATTGAACTTCCTAAACAATCGACAGATTTAATATACTGCGGCTTTTTTTAGGCAATTTTATAAAGCACCATTATTGGGTTACTAAATTATGTAGCACTGTAATAATTTATGATAAATGGCATATTAACTACACAAAAACAAAAAATCCTATCCAAAGCACCGCAAGAGGAGAGTCAACTCTCTAAACGACGCTATATAAATTATCCTTGACGTATTGGTAAAATGGTCTAAGATTAAAATCGATCCGGAAGTGAATCCAGCAGGAATCGAATCTGGGATGCCCGCTTGCTTAGCGTGAATGCTAACCGTTAGACTATAGCCGCTGGCGGAAGTGTAATTCTATACAATATCTAAGTTTTGTATAGGAAATATTTGAATTTATTGTCCTAAACTCTTTAAATATTTAGAACTACAGTAGTTCTCATATATTCACATACTGTCTTATTTCCTTCAAATTGTTATTGGCACAAACCATCATGATGAATGCCTAATTAACTTATACTGAATGCCTAATTAACTTATAATAACAGTAGAATGGAATGCCTAATTACATTATAATTATGTTTCTTTGAAAATGATTACACTTTGAATTTTACCAAACGTTTTTTTACCTTAAGCTGTTGAAAGTATTTAGTGCTTCGGAATTCAGTTCTTTTAGCAACATAAAAACAAAAACAGAAAATGCAGAAGTATGGTAAAAAACAAAGCAATAGAAAATCAACCAATATATTTATTTTCACATAACGAGTAAATACATATACCATATATATATTGAAACGAAATGCAATCTAAAGAACATTGCCTGCCAGGGCCGTCACAGTGTATCGTGGAATGTATGCAACATTCATAGGTAACGCGAAGAATAAGTGGCCACGCTTGTATTGAAGCCAAGTTGATAATTTTAAATTTCCTGTGTTATAAGTGTATAAATTCCATGAATTGTATGAATCAAAATGTTATTTTTTTAAAATAAAATATTTTGGATCGAAGGCTTTTGCGATAGTTATTATCCATGGTATAAAGTATTTGTTGCTCAAAAGGCTGACGTTTCGAAAGCCTTACAGCTCTCGTCATAAGGGCTGGTTGGTTATCAAGCCCTGCAGGTTTCTGACTCCTTATCGGATAGGTGGTAGGCTGTGATATGTGGATGAAATTGTGCTTGACTTTCAAAGATTTAAAAACCGGTTGAAGTGACCGAGTTTTTTGTGTTGAAGGCAGTCTGGTGTCGTGTATTATAGTGTTTCCTACACATCAAGAAGCTCCGACCGCCATACGAAGGGCCTTATTTTGAACAATTAAATTATCAACTTTTTTCTCAGTAATATTGATCGCTCATAGCAAAGTTGATAACCAACGAGTCTTGAAGATGAAATCTACAACCTTGTCTAAACTTTGGTTTTGAAGCCGCAAAAACACGGAATAAACTCCAAGAGACCTTCAAGATAATTTTTTTGACAAACATAACCCATTTTATGAAAATATCTCAAATTCGAGGTGTCTACTTATAGCCATTGAAATATACATTTTTACTACATCCGAAAGAATAATCTCTACAAGTGATAAATTATTGATTCTTAAAAAGAATAATTTCATAGATAACTTGTAAGGCACAGTTTCTCTAAAGTATACTTAAAAACGTAATCTACAGTAAGGAGGTTCACAATTACCCCACAAGAAAAGATAAATTGGTTTGATTTCGTTTTTTTTTAACAAAATGCCAAAAAGTATCAAGGAATCCTTAAACATCCAGACTTTTCATTGTCTACGTGTTTAAAGGGCAAAGGGTGGGTTTAAATTACCGGAACTAGGCTATTTTTTAACTTTATATTTTATTATAGTTAAATAAATATAGGTTTATTGATAGCAACATATAATGTACATAACATATTTAAATACACTCCTAAAACACATAAATTGCAGAAAATAAATTTAAGGGAGAAGCTACCAAAAGGTCCGGGCTCATCGCATAACACCCCCCCGGCCAAGATACACCCCAATAATATATGGCGAGCCCAGCCGCGAGGACACCAGATGTTTTTCAGTCCACACTCTTGCAAATGTAGAATAAATAGAAAAAAAACAGAAAATAAATAGCTGGCAGAAAAAAAGAAATAAATTCACAAATACCCCCTCAGATTAATTCAAACAAATAAATACAGGTTCCTTCTTCCCCCTGGCTCCATCCCAACTCACTGTCTGCGAAGACTGTTGGGGTCAGCTCTCCTCGTCTTCAGGTTGTATGCTCTTCTGTCCCGGACTACGTCCCCCAGGCCGTGCCTCTGCATCAGGTTATCTTTTTGCACCACCCATAAATTCTTTGGTCTTCCTCTGGTTGTTATTCGAGGAAGATCCATGGAGATTGCCTGGTTTACAATGTGATAGGGTGCTCTGCGTCCAACGTGCCCACACCATCTCAACCGCCTCTCCTCCATCTTACTGTTGATGTCTGTAACACCTAGTCTTCCACGAATGCGTGAGCTTTTTATTTTGTATCTTAGGGGCACACCAGCTAACCATCTTAGCATGCGCATTTCAGCAGTTTCTAGTTGCCTGAAGCAAGAGTTGTACATCGTCCAGCATTCGGAGCCATAGAGGAGTGCGGGTCTGACAATCGTTTGGTATACTTTTCCTTTTAATTTTACTGGCATTTTCGGATCACATAGAGCTCCCGTCATTGATCTAAACTTCATCCATCCCACGCTAATTCTATGTGTTACATCTGCTGCACATCCTCCATCGCTATGGATGAGTGACCCAAGATACTTAAAGGAGTCACAATTTGGTAATGTTTCTCCATCCATTTGCATAACGGGAGTGACAGCATATGTGTTCTCGAATGGTAGGTACAGATATTCTGTTTTCTTTCTGCTCAGTCTCAATCCATTATCCTCCAAGATTCTTCTCCACCTTTCCAGACTATTTTGCAGGTCTTCATGTTTTTCACTTATTAATACGATATCGTTTGCAAATAGTAGGATCTTTAGGAGACTGTTCATTTACTGGTTAGTTAAATAGTCCATGACTAAGATGAACAGTAGCGGACTGAGTACCGATCCTTGATATACCCCCTTTTTATAGGAAATTCTGGTGAAGTTCCTTGATAGCAACATAATGTGTACATATATAAACTCATTCCGAAATCGCACATATGTTATATCTCAAAATAAACTGCAGAAAATACATTTAAGAAAGAAGACATTTAAGTTCTGGAGCTTACCATCATAATGAAACAGCGTTATAAAAATATTTAGGGTTTATTTAAAAAAAGATAACAAGGGCGGTCCTTACTCCTGACCTCTTTGGGTCTTGGCTCCGTTTCTGGAGCAGTAAATATTCTGGGTCAGGCATCACCTTCCACTGTGAGCCGCATACTTCCCGCTGTGCACTGTCTCGTGAGAAAACGAGACGTGGTACTCGGTGACAGCTTCACAGAGTAGAACTTCGAGACCATAAAAACAATATTTTATATAACGTTCTTTTGTAACCCACTTCAATACAATGCGCTTCCAGAAGTTATATAAATCATTAGATAGTTCTACTGTAATATTTTATTCGGATGGAAAAAGTTCTAATAGTTTAACAAATCATAAACCAAGATTGTGTAGAATCTAAAGGTGCTAGAAATAATTTAGATAAAAAATTCTGATAGTTACACAGATCATAAATCAACTGGATAAATACACAACATCTAAATGTTGAACAAATAAACAAAATCTTATTAAGGTGTTACTTAGTTTCAGTTGCCATCAATAAAAAATTCAGATAAAAAAGTTCTGATAGTTACATAAATCAACTGGGTATTGAATCCGGAATATCTAGAAGTTGAACTAATAAACAAAATCTTTGTTACTTAGTTTTAGTTGCCAGTAACAATAAATTCAGATAAAAAAAGTTCTGATAGCTTCACAAATCAAAAATCAACTGGATATCGAATCCGGAATATCTAGATGAACAAATAAACAAAATGTTTGTTACTTAGTTTAAGTTGCCAGTAACAATAAATTCAGATAAAAACAGTTCTGATAGCTACACAAATAAAAAATCAACTGGGTATCGAATCCGGAATATCTGGATGTTGAATGAGTAAACAAAATCTTATTAAGGTGTTACTTAGTTTCAGTTGCAAGCAACAATAAATTCAGATAAAAAAAGTTCTGATAGTTAACTACGTTACACGAATCATAAATCAACTGGGTATCGAATTCGGAATATCTATAAGTTGAACAAATAAACAAAATCTTCTTAAGGTGTTACTTAGTTTCAGTTGCCAGTAACAATAAATTCAGATAGTTACACAAATCATTAATCAACTGGGTATCGAATCCGGAACATCTAGATGTGGGACAAATAAACAAAATCTTATTGAGGTGTTACTTAGTTTCAATTGCCAGCAACAATAAATTCAGATTACGAATATATTTTTCATACACACATATCGAATATATTTCTCATACATACACATGTCCCTTGCGTAGTACAAGGGGGACAAATCTTCATACTTTTCTATGCAAGCATACCTTTATCCCTTCTTAATTCTTTCACCTCGTCATGAACAATCTTCTTTTTTTTCATGATTTTCACTTTGCCTTTTTTCAAAATCAAGTCCATTTGATCCAGAAACATTTTTCCAGGTCTATGTTTTCCAGGTACACACCTTGGACATCTGAATTACTATATATACCCGCTTATTTATTTTTTCTTCTTTAATTGTATTCATTCCTCCAAAGCACCTTAACTCTCATTTTTTAATTTTACTTAAAGCATTTGTTTTATTAATTTCTGATTTCTTCATTCCGTCTTCTTTCACATATTGATACTAAAAATGTTTCTTTTTGCACGCATGTCTACTACATTTATGTTTCTTACTGCACGCATGTCTACTACATTTATATTTCTTACTGCACGCATGTCTACTACATTTATCTTACTTTTATCCTTCTTCGGACAAGTCTTGGATATCAAAACATACATACATTTTTAAATCTTTTATAAATACGTTTATAAATACGTATTAATTTTTTTCATAACACCACAAGTTTGACTATAAAATAGAGAAGTAATATGCCTATTCTAATTTAAAAGAAACCCCTCTAATTTATATAGCGTTATTTCGTGGAACTCATCTGAATATCACTCCAAAATATTAAGTTTGACAGCTTCTATATGCCAGGAAAACTTCGAATATTATTAAATCTGAAAAAAGCTTCCAAGTAAACGTACTTAGAAACCGCCAGGAATCCAACTTGACAAGCTTGGGTTATAATCAAGCGTGCTAACCACTTGGGTCACGATGCCTGCTTTATTTTTATGAACAAAATATAAATCATCCTCTTAAGCTCTGCGTTTTCTTTCGATCCACGTTCTTTCCTAATGTTCACAAATACTTATTCATTCTACTTAACGCTCTCATTTCTTCATCACTTTTTCACTTTTTTGCCACGTCCCGATTTCCAGTATTCCAAATGTCATATGAAATACAAGAATCCGGCGGTAAAAAATATACACCGGGCTTAAGAAAGAGGCTGTCGACCATAATAGGCTAACTTCGACTTTGTAGAGCGTCGTCTCACCGAGCGACCATACCCTTGAACGCTTGATAATAACTGACAAATCGCGACGAAACACGTGTATGAATTTATTTATTTAATTAACGACCCAACAGTGTCTTTATATACAAATGAACATGTGACAGGTTATACAAGTACTTAAAATTATTGACAAATAATACAACTTTATCTTAAACTAACATGAAGATATAAAAAGCAATAGTAATAATAAATTACAGTCATTGTTTTGAAAATTATTTAATAATTATATGTATATTTATGTTCAATATATGTTATGTATGTATACCACAAAATATTACCAAACTTCACCAAGCAGACTTACGTAATTGTCGAAGACTTATTTTATAGAGGTAAAGAACTCAGATTTGTGTTTAGTGGAATAACGCATATTGACAATGACAGAGACCATACAAAGCCGAAGTTAGCCGATTATGGCCGACAGTCTCTTTCTTAAGCTCGATGTGTATTACTTATCACCGGGTACTGTACCTTTGGACAAGCCTTTAAAAAAATGAAATTTGAGGCAAAATGGCATAACCTTTAAATTGCAAACATAAAACTTTTGACCAAAGACAAAAAAGGTGTAAACTTCAAATTGCAACCTTAAAACTTCTGACAAAATTTGTTAAAATTGTGTTTCTTTAAAATTTAAAAGTTTCTGACGAAAACTTGTAAAATGACTAACATGCAGTTTGTGACCAAAAATTGGTAAAACTTGAGAAAACTAATTGATTAATTTTGTCCAAATCAGCTTAAACCAACGATATTTATTTTAAAATGGTTGTTATCTTTCTTTTCTTTCCCTAAATCTAGTCATATTATTACGATGCTTGGCATTATTTTAATAAAGGTTTTAAGTTTGTTTACCTTATCCTGCAAACGTGGATAACTATTCCACCTCTGCAACGCAGGTGGCATAAGGACGCCAGAGGAAACCATCACAAATTAATGAGGAGATGGAATCTAGCGTCGTCGCGGCGTCTCTCGCCGCGGGCGTGTCCCTAATGATTCGGGGTATTGTTAAACTTTTTTTTTGCTTTATAAATTTTACTTATACGGTGTTATTTCGAAATCGAGTGACGAGCTCTTTAATTTTTTGATTTAGTATCAGTAGGGTGGAAAAGTGCTTGTTGTGGTTGTTTGGATATGTTGAACAAATGGATGATGAAAGTATGAGTTGATAAATTTACAGTGTAAATATGAGTCAAAGTAGCCGAAAAGGATGACCGAGAAAGTAAGGTTGAATCACGTGAATAAAGTTTTAAAAAATAAAGTAATAAGTAATTAAAACAGAAGACTTTCTAACAGAACGATAAGCTATATGGATGTAAAGGAGGTTAAGAAAGTGTAATGTATCCCTACCAATGTTAATCTTATCATATACTCTGTTATCCACATCCAATAAATATTATAAGTAATCATGCAAACCAATGTTAAGCTTATCAATGGTTTGCATGATTACTTATAATATTTATAGGATGTAGATAACAGAGTATATGATAAGATTAACATTGGTAGGGATACATTACAAAAATATGTCCTCTCTGTCTACAGGAAAATGTCATAATGGTATGTTTATATAGCTGAGTTTCTCAATACCCCTCGTTCTGAAATATCCGACGCAATACGATGACACATTTTTTTATTTGACGTTATTTAGTTTTACACTCCATCTGAAGCCAAAAGTGTTAATAACACACATCGGAAGATTTACAAAGGTTTCTTTGTAGTTCATCTTTCCTTGTTATATTTTCTCCGGTTTTCTTAAATATTTCTCTCTTCTCCCTGGCTCCATCCCAACTCACTGTCTGCGAAGACTGCTGGGGTCAGCTCTCCTCATCCTCAAGTTGTATGCTTTTCTGTCCCGGACTACGTCCCCCAGGCCGTGCCTCTGCATCAGGTTATCTTTTTGCACCACCCATGAATACTTTGGTCTTCCTCTGGTTGTTATTCGAGGAAGATCCATGGAGATTGCCTGGTTCACAATGTGATCGGGTGCTCTGCGTCCAACGTGCCCATACCATCTCAATCGCCTCTCTAAGTTTTGTAATACAGAGAGTGTTACTCACACTACTGTTCTGACTGAATGATCGATACCTGTTTGATGCGATCATTTTTGTTTATGAAATAATATTAATATTGTTTTTTAATTGTCGGTTCTTTTACTAAAAACACTCCCTATATCTAGGCTTTGTTTTTCTTTCAATGCCGAGAATAACAGTCTCGGGCCGAGTTGCTTTAAGTATACTCAAAATACCAACTACGGGCATGGCAACTCAAGTGCGCCGATTTCGCCCATATGAATAGGAATAACGAGATCCTATGAAGTGGGCATCACTTCACAGTGGCGTATGTTCCATATACCATATATTACATGAGTTCACGGTCACAAGAAAAAGATATATATTTAACACATATGATATGCTGGCTGACTCAAAACAAAAATTCTTGGTTACTCGGGCAGGAAAACTTCGAATATTATTAAATCTGAAATAAGCTTCCAAGTAAACGTACGTTGGAAACCGCCACCGGAACCGGAACAAGGTTACGATATACATATATGATTTAAGCATAAAAATAAAACATGGGGGAAATGGAATGTATTTTTATAAGGTTATGAAAGAATGCCTTTTTAAACTTTTTGTAATTATTATACTCGTATTTTCCTTATCGTATGAAAAAAAGAGGAAAAATTAGCAAACAAAATTTATTTTATGTTAATTGCCTGTATTATTTTTGCAATTTGTATGAATATTATTTAATCAAAAGTAATCAAACCTGCTTTACTATATGGAGCTGAGTGCCTTTTTTATATTATTTATTTAACCTGGCGAGTTTATTGCTATGTGGCAATGTCTTCCAACTCACCAGAAATATGTTTAAATGGGCCCTAAGTGAAAACCAGACTAGAACCCTATTTAAAAAAAACTGGGTTCCAGCGGGGATCGAACCCGCAACCTCCGGATCGGCAGACAAGCGTCTTATCACCAGGTATCATGTCATAGAGATGCATATGCTACTATGAGTACTAGATGACACTTGATTGGACAAGATCCGAAATGTACAAATTAGCGGAATGACGGCAATAGTTGACAAAACCCGGAAAGCACATCTATGCTGATGTGTGCACGTGCAACGGTGAAAAGGGTCTACATTTAAGACAGCCACTTATCTAATTGGGAACTCCAAAATATATACTGTTATGGCCTTTTGCAACGAAAACACTTTTAGAATTTCAACTGTGTAATTTTATTTGTATAATCGTGCAATTACATTTAAGTATAATAATAACAGTATTGTAGAATTAATAATAACGATGATGTTAACATCGAGGTGGCTTTACTAATAATGATGCTGCCTGTGACATGACGTTCTATTTAAAGCGAAGCGCCTTCTGATAACATACCCCCGACCCTTAGATAATTAAGAAAGAATTTGGTCGGGTATTTATCGGTGCTCTTTGAAAGGTCAAGTCGATATCAGGCAACAATTTGTAATGTCTCGTTCGCTGTTTACTTCCATTTAGTGATATCAAATCTTTATTGAATTTGGATATTAAACAGTTCATGATAATTCCTACTAGATAATAAATTTAAACATAATACATTGAGTTAAGTTTGACATACACGTGATAGCACTAATATTTATAGGATGTAGATAACATAGTACATGATATGGTTAACATTGATAAGCTTAACATTGTTATGGATACATTACATGATTACTTATAATATTTATTGGATGTGGATAACAGAGTATATGATAAGCTTAACATTGGTATGGATACATTACAATACCGAGGGAGATCCAACACGAGTCTACATTATAAAGTGGAGGAAGACATGTCGCGTTTCGAATATCCGCGAATGACTGTCGAGACAGATAAAGATGGAGGAAAAACGTCCAAGCAGCCGAAAGAACAAAAAAAAGATCATATAGTTCAAAGACACACTTCATTCAAAATTTGAGTAAGGTGAAATTAGTTTTATTAAATTAATTAATTAATATAGGTTCATTGATTGCAGAATTGAATCGTCTCGTGCGGCTTTTAATGAAATGAGAAGTGTATTCTGCGATGATAATCTAAACTTGAAACTTCGACAACGGTTAGTCAAATGCTACGTTTGGTCAGTTATTGCATGGAGTGGAATCATGGACTCTCAAAGTTGATAGTATGAACCGACTGTAAACATTCGAAATGTGGATGCACCGGAGAATGCTACGAATACCCTGGACGGATATGGTCAGCAACACAAGTGTTCTTCAAAGAGCCAAAATTGATAGAGAGTTGCTGACTAATATCAAAATCCGAAAGGAGTCCTATTTGGGTCATATACTTAGAGAAGAAAAGTACAAATTACTGTACCTGATCATCCAAGGCAAAATAGAGAGTTGATGAGGTGTTGGCAGGAGGCAAATATCCTGGTTCCGCAATATACGTGATTGGACTGGTATAAAGAGCGTTGGGGATCTTTTCGGGCTACCGGGGACAAATATGCCTACTATCAGCTAATATTCAACGTTGTGGGGACCTGACATGACACTAGGAAGAAGAAGAAGCAGGTTCATTGATAGCAACATTGTATGTCCATATTTAAATACATTTTAAAATCACATATACTCGTACATATATCTCAAGATAAATAGCAGAAAAGGTATTTAGAATAGAAGCTATCAAAAGGTCTGCGTTCATCTTATAACATACCCCCGGCCGATTACAAGCCTATTCAATGCCCAAATCTTAATTACTATGTATAATATATAATATATTCAATACGAGTACATCATCAAATGGCCAATCTCAACACTATAAAACACCATTTGAATTTCCATGTCTATTTTTTAATACAAAATCGTTTAACTTCACTATTTCATTGAACATACCTTCATTGTATGACCGATTGATAAAATACCAATATGTATTATGCCGCATTTGAGAAAATACCGAGTTGCAAAAATACAAAGTTGCGAAAATTCAGTTGGCACACAATCAGTTACTGTTTAGCATGCAGCCAATCATCCAATCTTGTGACCACTCTGTTGTCAGGAGGTGGTGGGAAAGTTGCATTTTATTTTGCACAAAGAAGTTCTTTTGTGTTTTTATCATATTATTGGAAATTCCATATTAACTTTTTATTATAAAATCATTCGAATAACGTCGATAAAATTAGTTTTAAATATTTAATAGACGAACTGAGAAATCCAGTTTTCAAAGTTGTCATCCTCCATTTGACACACAACTCCGTTTTGAGACTAAGTTTTGAAAAATGAATTCTATGAAGTATTTATTGACTAGTACAAGATGGCGATGCAAAATGAATTCTATGGAGAATTTATAGGCAAGTACAAGATGGTGATACAACAAGGAATTGTACGACTTGTTTCAATAGCGACCTTGTCTTAATTCTATGGCGTATTTACGGACTAGTTTAAGATGGGGATACAAAATGAATTCTATGGAGTAGTTATGGACAAGTACAAGATGGCGATACAAAATGAATTCTATGGAGTAGTTATGGACAAGTACAAGATGGTGATACAACAAGGAATTGTACAACTTCTTTCAATAGCGACCTTGTCTTAATTATATGGCGTATTTACGGACTAGTTTAAGATGGGGATACAATATGAATTCTATGGAGTATTTATGGACTAGTACAAGATGGTGATACAACAAGGAATTGAAGGACTTCATACAGTATCGACCTTGTCTTCATTATATGAAGTATTTATGGACTAGTTCAAGATAGCGATACAAAATGAATTCTATGGAGTATTTATGGACTAGTACAAGATGGCGATACAAAAAGGAATTGTACAACTTCTTTCAGTATCGACCTTGTCTTCACTGATCCAATAAGGTGTGGTATTATGATAGAGCTTTAACCGTTGCTTGTCCTGTGGCAAGGAATAGTCTACTTCGTATAGTTAGAGATATGGGTGGCGTATGCAAATTTAGGAAGCACTTCAAGTCAACCCTTTTTAAAAGGTCTTATCATAAATTAAAAACAGTACACACATACAATACACTACACCTAAAACCGAATGTTTTACTAACATATAACGTAAGATCTACAAAGGTTTCTTTATAGTTAGTCTTTCGTCATTTTTAAACTTTCTGCGGTTTTCTTACCAAATATGTTTTTCTGAACATGCAAATGTTGGAAAGGTCCTTATTTAATGACTGCAGCCATTACCTTCCTATCCCTACACTCAACTTAGATATATTTATTTTACAATATTTTTAATCAGTCAGGCCTCGGTCACACAGTTAGGAGCCTCGCTTGGTGCTTAGAGCTACGCTACTAGGTGACTATAATAGTCCCGTAGCGTGGCGCGTAGCGTGCAGTGTGGCAATTACGATAGTATGTGATGCGTTGGTTCGCGAGGATATACAACCTAGCTCGCTGCGTAGCTCTACGCATCAAGCGAGGCTCCTACCTGTGTGGCAGAGGTCTTAGTAAAAGTGGGTACGAGTCTTGAGTTAAAACGCCCTTTAGGAAAGTTTGTTCTCTTGTCATTTTATAATTATTGTTAAGCTCGAAAGCTTTACTTGGGTGGACCAAAATGTAAAAAATGATAATAACCAACCGCTTAGGAAAATTTTAAACGGTAGATCTGAAAGCCGTTTATCTGAGGTTGCAAGTATTATATATCCGAGGCACCCAGATAGAAAAGTCTGGCGAATGGTAGAAACGAATGAAAAATATTCTTGGAGAAGGCTTTAATCCACCATGGACTGAACAACCAGTAATGATGTTTTTTTTGTCTTTTGAATACAGAAATCATTATTTTTTAAGAATATAAATATTTAAAAATGTCCTTAAGATAAAATGCAGACCCATATCACGTCAGATTAGCGCCATCTTGTAGTGCCGGATTAAACTGAAAATATTCTTGGATCCCTCGAGATTGGGATAAGGAATAAAAATAGAAAGAAAGGATGTCCACTGAAATAAATTGTAAATTACGATATTCATACAATCTTTAAAGAAAAAGATTTTGCATAACTTGCTTATGTTTTTATTACGAAAATCATCAAAAAGCTTATGTACAAAAAATAATATCGCCTGTACTTACGTCCATGAGTAACAATAGATATCGATAGTTACGATTTTAAAGTTTTCATTTAATAATTATGAAGCGTTGTAGGTGTATATTTTTTAATATTCTTTGACTTCTAACAGTAATTTACTTGATATGATTATAAGAAAAGACGAATATGTATTTATTAACAAAAGACAATTTCCTATTGAATAATAAAATAAAGATACTAAAACGAGAAAGCAGATGATTATGAGTGAGAATATTTGATTATTCTTACATTTATAATAATAATTCTCAATTATAAGATTCATATATTCACATACTTTGTACTCTTACCCATCCCAGAACAAACCTTACCCGACTTCACGCCGAACAGCGAGAAGAAACCCTACAACACCACATCCTCGCTTGGACCGTGAAGTTCTATAAAAGCCAAAAAAATCACAGCAATCCCTTAGTCGCTGCCTTGGGCGCTTACGAGAGTAAATCCGACCTACCCTTCCGTTATAAGCACAAGCTCCCGAAGCATTATCTGTTGCCTGACTAGTCCACCTACAGTATTAGCTGGGACGACCAAGGTCTGAGTGAATGTGATGGAATACAAGTAGCCTGAACGAGTCGACTTGTTTTTGCTAAATAATTTGTGTAAGAATTGTTATCTTGTTATAAGTAGTATGTAGGTGTTAATTATTTCTAAGAAATCATATATTAAGATTGAAAAATATAAAATAAAATAATATGTAGGAAAATAAGATTAAGTAAGTTCATAAATGATAACATATAATTAAGATTAGTTAAGTTATAAATTTGTATATAGGTATAGCCTTGACAAATGTTTGTACAATAATTTACTTTGTTTAATAAAAATAATAAAAAACTTTGTACTCTTATTAGATTCACATATCACTCACTTTGTACTCTAATTAGATTCACATATCACTCACTTCGCATTCTTATTAGATTCACATATCACTCACTTGTACGGTTATTAGACGTGAATTTAGTTAATAGTTTATTTCATAAAGTTTTCTTTCTATACTATATTACGAGTATATAAACTTTGTTATGAATTTCGTTTCAGTATAATTCGACATTATTCAAGTTTCATTCCGGAAACGGGTTGAACTAATCCTTTTGTTAAAAATTATCTTAAAATGTGGGATTTTGAATGTTTCTGCAAGGCAAGATTTTAATTGTAATTTATTTTATCAAACACTGCTTTTTCCACTGTTTTGTAACAGTATAACCCTACCGGTTTCAAGGTTTTTACTTCATCTTCAGGGGAGCATAAACAATACTTACAAAAAGTAGAATAAACAGTGTTTGATAAAACAAATTACAGTGTCTTTAAACCTCGACAACTTTAATGCCTTAACTATAAACAATAAACAAGATTTTAATATCAAGTATAACAGACTGATTTTAAGTATAACAGACTAATTTTAAGTATTACAGACTGATTTTAAGTATAACAGACTGATTTTATGTATCAAAAATTTGAAAAATGAGAATGAGTCTAGAAGAGTGACGAGCGTTTGGAAAATGTGAATCAAAATGAATTCGGAAATTATAAATGAGCCTAGAATAGTGACGAGAGCTTGTGAGTGTGAACGAGATTGAGTCTAGAAAATGAAAATTAGTTTACAAAATGTGAATAAGAATGAGTAGAAGGGTGACGAGTGTTTAGAAAATGCGAATGAAAATAAGCATAAAAAATGTGAATGAAAATGTGTCTTGAAAATGAGAATAAGTTTTGAAAATATGAATGTGAATGAGTCTAAAAGAGTGACGTGAGTTTTGGAAAATGTGAATGAGAATGAGTCTAGAAAATGTGAATGAGTTTAGAATATTGACGAGAGTTTTGGAAAATATGAATGAGAATGAGTCTAGAAAATGTGAATGAGAATGAGTCTAGAAGAGTGACGAGAGTTTTGGAAAATGTGAATGAGAATGAGTCTAGAATAGTGACGAGAGTTTTGAACAATATGAATGAGAATTAGTCTAGAAGTACGAATGACTGTAAAAGGCGTGAAAAAGGAAAAGAGTCGAGCTGGGATGAAGTATGTACATAACTAAGTGTGTAGGTGTATAGCCGCACGTTTAATTTACTATGAAAGATATAAGACAAAATATCACAGTTAAATTTTATCTCTACTTGAGAACTTAGAAACAGGGATTAAATATCTCGAGGTTATGCCTAGTCTTCGATAATTACGTTACTCTGCTTGGGAAAGTTTGGTAATATTTTGTGGTATACATACATAACATATATTGAACTTAAATATACATATATTATTAAATAATTTTAAAACAATGACTGTAATTTATTATTACTACTGCTTTTTGTATCTTCATGTTAGTTTAAGATAAAGTTGTATTATTTGTCAATAATTTTAAGTACTTGTATAACCTGTCACATGTTCATTTGTATATAAAGACACTGTTGTGCCGTTAATTAAATAAATAAATATACCTTTTTTCCCCACTAACCACGTTATCTTGGGTAGATTAAGTTGTTTTAATTCATTACTAATTATTTTCGAATATCAGTAAAACCAATCAATAATCACTGAACAACAATATACACAGTACCCGGTGGTAAGTAAGACACATCGGGCTTAAGAAAGATACTGTCGGGCATAATCGGCTAACTTCGGCTTTGTAGAGCGTCTAGATGTATCTAGATGAAAAAAAAATAAGAATAAGGTTGGTTAGAAGTCATAGAAAAATTATGATGGAAGAGTATTTTGAATGACGTAATACTTTTTAATTTATCTCTAGAATAGTAAAGATGGGGCACATCTGATAACTCATTCAACTTCGTTCCGCACGATGCATTATAGTACTTATTCTTGAAATTTACTGCAACTTTCCCTTCGATTTAATTATGTTGTCTTCTTCTTCTTCTGCAAATTCAAATAAATAAAATGAAGCTACATAAATAGAAAATTGTTAATTGATAAATATACACACATTTCTTTTTAAGCGTGGCTCAGTTTTCTAAAATAATGTTGCATTGCCAGGAAGCTTGACGCTAAATTTCATCACGTAGTCAATATCCTCGGTAGTATAGTGGTAAGTATCCCCGCCTGTCACGCGGGAGACCGGGGTTCGATTCCCCGCCGGGGAGGATCTTTTTTATTATTTTTCCAGAAAGAATATACTTATTAACTAATAATTTACCTTTTTTTTTTAATCATATTTTTTTTCTATCTAGATATTAACATTTATACAATTCAATTTCTATCTAGATATTAAGATATTAACATTTATACAATTTATACATTTATACATAATTTCGTATGCTACCCTACAATATATGAGAATTAGTGGTTCGGACATATTAAAGAACGTGACTGGGAGACAATATTTTCTTCGGTCCCTGTAAGCGACAATTAGGGTTGAAAAGCTTTGGAGTAAACACGGAACTTACAGTTCGTCATTGAACGTGTTGACAACATTACCGTTCTGCGCGTGCTAGTATCGTTACCAGAAAAACTCTTTTAGCAGTATATCAACCTTTCTTTCCCCAGGAACCATCAGAAATCGAACCCTAAACCCTTGTGTGGAAGTTAAGAATGTTACTACTATGTCGGAGGTCGGTTGGTTTTTCTATTCATTCATATCATGCTCGGTATTTCTGCGTTACTTATACGAAGATATTCTAAAAAGTTATTGGAAGACAAAATTGGAAAACAATGTTATCTTCTGTCATTTTAATCGAGCATTTAGTTTAAGAGCCACAGTATACGGCACGTGACGCACAGTTCGATGTCATAGAGGTTTTCATTTCTACTTATAACATATAAGACCCTTAATTCGATAGGACAAAAAAATCTGGCTGAAAATAAGCGTTTTATCTCTAAATCAAGGAGGTCGTGATTCGTCAATTCATGTCAGTGAAATGAAAAATATTTTCTTCATTTGAGATGTTGATTCCAAACTGGTGTAGAAGATGCGAAGGATATGTGTCAATATAGGAAATGTTGGTGCTATATGCTCTCTACCTACATCGATAAACAAATGACGTGATGGTATATGTATTTTTGTATATGTATTTTTTGATGTGTTGTTTATAGTTAAGGCATTAACGTTGTGGAGGTTTAAAGACATTGTAATTTATTTTTAACAAACTCTGTTTATTCCACTTTTTTGTGACGGTATAACCCTACCGGTTTCAAGGCTTTCACCTCATCTTCAGGGGATCGCAAACAAGACTAAATGATGTTCGAACTGGTACCGATATAGACACTTCAACGGTTGGAGGCTGGGGGGTGAGGAAAGCTAGGGATAATTTCGGCCAAGAGCGGGGAGATTTTGGGGAAATAACTGTTCAACAGATGCTCCGATCGGTATACTGACTTAGAAATTTCTAGGGCCTCTAATCTGTCCAATTTATTTCCGTTGCCGCTAATATGTAAGAATTTGGCATCATCGATAGAAAAAGTATGATTCTCACGGTGACAATGATTAGCCATTTCAGAATAAATTAGAGGATTTGTTAAGGCAGATTGGTGCCTTGAAAGCCTTGAAACCGGTAGGGTTATACCGTCACAAAAAAGTGGAATAAACAGTGTTTGTTAAAAATAAAATACAATGTATTTTTTGAGGTACGTGGCGCGCGGTAACGCACTAGACTTCGGTGCGGACAGTCACCGGTTAGAACCCTGCGCTATGCTACTCCTCTCTAATGAAACAGGATTTTTTTAGTCGCATATTATTCGGCGGTATACCTTTAACTTCGATCAAATGTATTTAAAAAAAAAAGGAAAAAGCATGACAGAGCGCATCACTCGTCTCACTTCAGATGTGCCATCGGATCCAGAACACCGATATGGCCGTTGAATTTGCTGGTGTACTACAGCTAGCTCACTTTAACCTTTCCCTTCCTGTACTAAAAAAATCCACGTGTTCCGGTGCTGTGTATTCAATACACGTGTAAAATGAGCGATTTAAATTCGGAAAAATAATAACATTCATAGCCAATCGCTTATATTAATTAAATTTGAAGTCAAAAGTGATAATAATGGAAATTTGATTGCTGAAAATATGAAAAAACCATCGGCCGACTTTCACAAAACAGGCGAAGCGACCACCTCAAACGAATGCCCGAAAGCTACTGAAGCGAGAGACGCGAGCGAACTGAGATTCTATTTTTTGCGTTCTCATATACCGACGTAGAGTGAGAGTGAGACGTGAATAGCGTCGCTTCCTCACCCATAGCGGTTTTTTAGAATGAATATACCTACGTCACACACTGGTATACGTTTGATTGTATTGGTGAATTTATTCCCGATTTTCACAAAATATGTGATGTGGCCGATAAGTGCTAATTATAATTAATATTATTTTTTCCTCCGACCTAGCGCAATATCGTTGCCATACCTTATCATGTCAATCTTTCTCCCCTGGATCCTCACGCTGGGCCAATCTCTCATCTCGTCGATAGCCTGTTGTACTCGTATATAACAATTAAACAATGTCGGTGACATCGAGCATCCCGGTCTCACTCCCTGACTAACACTAGCCTCAGCACTGCTGTCTCCATCTAATATCACAGCGGTTTAATTTCTATATATGCTCCATATTGCTCGTCTATCTTTGAAGTTCAGCCCTATCATATTAAGCACTTTAAAAAGCTGTTGTATTTATAGAGATATTAAAGTTTTTGAAGCAACGTGTACTAGTTACACATCACAGGGAAGGAAGGGTTAAAAAGAAGAAAAAAGGAAGAAAAAAATGAAAACTCCAGGGCACAGCTTTGTTTTCCACCTGAATTGACGTTGTAGTGGCGAGGAGACCCTCTACTACGAGGCCCAGCAACGACGATGATGGCTTTTGGATTATTCATCAAATTGAGCGACACGTGACAACATCTGCCTGAGAACATCACAGTTAAGATGAATGATTAACATCTTGATTCTGCATAGAAGCAATTTGGTTAAAGCTGCTTTGTCACATTGGCACTGTTACAGCAACTTTTCAATCTACCATAAATTAGCATGCTTCTCAAGTGTTCTGATTAAACAATATCGCTATTACACAGCTATTCTTAAGGATGGTGCACGCTCCTTTTACCACGTTTATTTTATTGTACATTAAATACAGGTTTAACCAAATTGCATCAAATAATAAGAAAAAAATAATATCAAAATTCTCAAGAAACAGAAGAAGCAACGTTATCATATAGGGAATCCCTCGTGAAATAACTCAGTTATATCGAGAAAATTTATTAAGAAGTTTAATCCTCAATTTATCCACCAGGGTGTGAAAGATATCGATATCAGAAAAAATATTTAAGAATGTCATTCCATGTGTCATAACCAAAATTCTACAAGTGAGCCCATGTGTTTTCTATATCTCAAGATCTATCCATAAAATTCTCAAAAAATCCAATATTTGTTCTATGTATGCGTTATTCCACTAAAAACAAATCTGAGTTCTTTACCTCTATAAAATAAGTCTTCGACAATTACGTAAGTCTGCTTGGTGAAGTTTGGTAATATTTGGTGGTATACATACATAACATATATTGAACTTAAATATACTTACATATAATTATTAAATAATTCTCAAACAATGACTGTAATTTATTATTACTTCTGCTTTTTGTATCTTCATGTTAGTTTAAGATAAAGTTTAATATTTTTTGTAAATAATTTTAAGTACTTGTATAACCTGTCACATGTTCATTTGTATATAAAGACACTGTTATGTCGTTAATTAAATAAATAAATACATAAATAAATTAATTAATTCATTCATTAATAAATAAATAAAATTAATCTGAATTTACGATGACATAAATAATTGTCCAGAACATCAAACAAAAGTTTGTAAATCAACACAGGGTTTGCTCTTGTCCCGTTAGCAATTTGTGTATGTATAAACATGTGCGTGGATCCCTTCTAATGGCTAAGGAGTGAAAACTATGCACTTAACAAATGTAAGATAGACAACACTGAACAATCGTTGAAAAAACAATCTATCGGTTCGACGTCACCTCAGTTAATTATCTGGAATATACAATTCAATGCTGTCCAGAATGGATTGATCCAATAGACTATCTTTAGGTGAACAAAAATGTAAAGACCAAGTCGCAGAAATCTTTTATTTAATTAACCACATCATGCTCGCGCTCGTACCGGTACGGGTGAATTAAACACGACGTTGTTACGCCCGCGCTCGTACCCATACGGGTGGTCACTTGGCTTTATGTTCGCTTTCGCAAATGTGCGATTTCTATATCTATGGCGTTATGGCAGAAGTTGATAAGTCCGTTTTGGTAATTTTGTGTTTATTCTTCCAATTTATAGAAAATATTTCTCAGCATGTTGTGCCAAAACTTGGTGTGTCAGTCATTATCCAAACAAAAGATATATTGTTTGGTAAAACTTAAAAAATGCTTATTTGTACTGATTTTGACAGTTTATCAAAGTTAATATTGCTTCTCCTGTAAACTAAGGTAAAATGGGCATATCAACTTCTGCTATAATACCACAGATATATAGAAATGGGTTGGGGCCACGTGGTTTGTATAAGTCTTGTATGTTATGCCGGTGATCGGGCGGCATAAATCGCCAGTTTTGCCTCAATCATCGAGGTTTGCGCATCTATCTCATTATTCGCGAATTTTCAAATAATTTCGTTATAATTATAGTGTTATGATTTCTGGGTACCGTATTATTTATGTTATTTTATAATAATAAATAATTGAGTCAAAATGATATGTTTATATTGTATTTTGTTCATTTTTAAATTCGTTTTTTACGATTTTTACAATAAATAATTAAAAAAGAAAAAAAAGCTATGTTTTCTAATTATACATAGATATTTAAAATGCAATAAAAAATCGATTCATTTTGAACAATTTCTTGAAAAAAACCCGAGCATGAAGGGGCTAAGAATACAACAAAATCAACCTCTTATCTCTCTACAAAAGTGAATAAATTGATGGAGAGAGGTCATCGAAAGCTATCATGAAGGTCACGGTTATCTGGACTAAGTTAAAACGACTGTAAATTAGATTAAAATTATTATTAAAGTTAATAAAAAATTACTTGTTAGTATATGTAACGTATACTTTTGATCGTATATTATGACATGAACATACTCGTATATAATTTTTTACGAACCGGACAATATCACAAACATTTAATATAATAATCCACAAAATATGCTAAAATGATGATCCACAAAAGTGTTCTAGTACCAACTTTGATGTACAACAGAAAAACGTGAACGTGGAAAATGATTAAAAAACTCGATTAAACGCTGCACTGAGATGAAAATATGGGGAGATAATATATGATGGAATACATAATGAAGTTTTAATTTGTTTTATTAAACACTGTTTATTTCACTTTATGTAACGATATAACCCTACCGCTTTCAAGGCTTTCACCTCATCATCAGGAGAGCACAAACAAGACTTGTTTGTGCTCCCTAATGATTAGGTGAAAACCTTGAAACCGGTAGGGTTATACCGTTACATAAAAGGGAATAAACAGTGTTTAATAAAACATTCCATTTTATCAAACACTATTTATTCCACTTTTTGTAACCCTACCGGTTTCAAGGCTTTCACCTCATCCTCAGGGGAGCACAAACAAGTCTGAATTATGTTCGAACTTGTACCGACATACACGGTTCTAACACTAATTTTTGTCTCCGGAAACTCTTATTTAACGGGAAAGGCAAAAATGGAATACTTAGCAACAGTTATGTGTATACACTTTTATGTGCTGACTGTGATAATTTATATATAGGAAAGACAGGAAGAACATTTGAAAACAGATTCGTGAACACAAATCCTCTAATTTATTCTAAAATGGCTAATCATTGTCACCGTAAAAACCATACTTTTTCTATCGATAATGCCAAATTCTTACATATCAGTAGTAACGTAAATATATTGGACAGATAAGAGGCTATAGAAATTTCTAGCTCGGTGCATCAGGGTGAACATCTGGCAAACGCATATATTCCAAGAATCTCGCCACTGCTCGCTGATGTTGTCTCTTCCCTCCCTCCACCCACAGTCCCCAACACGAATGTTTACCGTTAGAAACATATATGTCGGTACCAGTTAGAACCGAATTCAGTCTTGTTTGTGCTTGAAAGCCTTGAAACCGGTAGGGTTACCTTTAAAATATGTGGAATAAACAGTGTTTGATAAAACGAATTACAATATAACTTAACTTTATTTTAATTTCCTACATGTATTTTTTTATCTTTATATTTAATTTCTTAGTAATAGTTAACACCTACATGCTAACTTATTACTAGATAACAATAATTACAACAAAAAAAATATGTTTTCTTTTATACACACGTATTTGTCCACTCTTTCAGGTTATTAACAATTTCCTTGAGATCAGTAATTCATTTAAATGTTTGTTACTAAAGAATTACTCAAATTCTACTTGCCATCAACTAAAATTTAAATGTGGTAATATTTGAAAACAAAAGCCGCTTGATTGGAAGAAATTGCTTCAGAGCAATAAATCCGAGAGACGAAATTATGAAAGTGTTAAAAAATAAATGAAAACAATAGAAATATACAAGTGAATAAAAACCGCACTAAAAATTGTATTTACATTCTTTGATCGATTCCTAGTAACTTCAAAAAGGATAAAATAAACATTTTTAGAAAATCTATATTATATTCAATATAAAAAACAACCTCCCCGGCGGGGAATCGAACCCCGGTCTCCCGCGTGACAGGCGGGGATACTGACCACTATACTACCGAGGATATGGTAAACAACTTGACTTTATGTCCATAAAAACAAACCAGTTTAATAAATGTTGGTTTTAACCGTTTTCTCAGAATATATCTCTTTTCAGAATGTGGGTCCTTTATCCCCATAGGACAAACAGAAAACGAAGAGAAGCTTTTCACACAGTTTTTAAAACTCCTGAATAACATTTATGATAAAAAATAAGGTGTAAATTCCACTAATACGATTTTATTATCGTGATATGAGTTTCAAGCTCGATATTAGTTATTAATATTTAGTTTACCTGAGGAAAAACTCGACAAAGAACCTGGAAACTCCAGTCATGGTAGTAAAATCCAGTTTGTAGAATTTATAAATAAAATTTTATGAAGATCATCAAAAACTAACTGATCTGCTATCAGTAGCGAGAGCTATATCAAAGGCATATATGTAAGAGATAGGAAACAACATAAATGAAGCACTAAAATAATAACTCAAAAAGGGCAGTATCAAAATTTTATAGAATATAAAATTAAGTGATTAGGGATGAATATGAACTTAAGGCTGATGTGTTGAGGAAGATGAAGAAGAACACTCTGAAAAATGTTTGGGCACGTGGAACGAATGGATGAAGGAAAACTGACAAAGCAAATATACAGTGCGCCATAGAAAAGTATAGTGCTCTGTCGTCACCTACCTTGACAGGGAAACGGCATGATGGTATGCGAGTATGTTATAATTACAATTTAATTCACTTAATAAAGTCAACATATCCATAAAGTCAACATAGAAAAAGTTAATATATCCATGCTATCGAATTTGCCTAGTCTATTGCAGTGGTTCCCAACATAGTTTATGTGCCTAAGATTCATTTTCAACCTACGTACTCGTAAGTACGATCATATAACTTCATACCAGAAGGCATTGAACTGGTTGAATGTTAGAAATAGACGCCAAATTCACATACTGTCTCTATTGTATAATACCCTTATCTCGCTAACCGCCGCCCCCTCTTATCTCGCCGAGAATTTTCAGCGTCTTTCCAATCATGGATTACCGCTACGCTCAAACAGAGATTGTCTATTGGCCTTTCTAGTTCACCGCTCCTCTTTCTTTACGTCGTCCTTAACTGTCCATGCAGTGAGACTCTGGAATCAGTTACAAACCAATATAAGACTTGCTCCGTCCTTGGCATGCTTTAAGAAGCGACTGAAACCCTCTTAATTTCTAGTCAGTAAAATAACGTATTTCATTCCTGATTTTTCTTTTCTTTTCCTCTCCCCCCTCCCTTCTTTTCCTTTTGATTGATGATATCTCACTTTATATGAAAAATAATGTTGGGGTGATTGTCCGTCTTTGTGGGGTTCGTGGGCATGTGCTCACGTATATGTTCATGAATTTCATGGTGATGGATAGTCATTTGAATGATTTATGCGACCACGTAAATTGCTTCATTTACTTTTATCTGGTAGGTTGGAAGAGATTGCCGCCTGGCAATAAGCCCGCCAGATTGTATTTGTAATAAAAGTGTTAAATAAATAGAAAAAGTTAATATATCTATTGGTCTATCTAGTATATTGCAGTGGTTCCCAACATATTTTAATCACGAAACCCTTTTTACATTGATCAAAAAATTTGGAACACTGACAATTTTTCTGTTAAACGGCGTGATGGTATCTATGCACCACTAAGGTCCAAAAATGTTTGACCCAAATAAATTGTATGGATAGATACTACGTTTAGATGCTGACATCATTTCTGTGGCGTTATGGCAGAAGTTCATATGTCCATTTTTTGTCATTTTGTGTTTATTCTCCCAATTTATAGAAAATATTTATCAGCATGTTATGGCAAAACTTGGTATATCAGTCTTTATCCAAACAAAAGATATATTGTTTGGAAAAACTTAAAAAATGCTTATTTGTACTGATTTTGACAGCTTATCAAAGTTAATATTGCTTCTCCTGTAAATAAGGTAAAACGGACATATTAACTTCTGCCATAACGTCACAGATTTAATCTCTGCCGGACTTTACCCCCTTCTTTTGAAAGAAACTTGATAACCGCGCGATATTCATTTTTTGACGTTTCCGAATATAACTAAATATCACGTATTCTATAGGTTCTTGTTACCATACTGCTGAGGGTGAAAGTATCAAATATTTACAGTTATATCGCCTGACCATGTTGAGGGTGGCTGACGTAGTATTTGTCCATACATTTCTAAGTCGTTCGAAAACCATAAGGTGCTCAAAACGTTGTTTAATTCATTGATCCATAGCAAACTAGAAAGCAATGCTTGCATTTGGAGGGGGCGCAGAACTCCCTCATGGTGGAGAAATTACAAAAAAATATCTACGATATCTCTATATGAGTGAATTTGATGTCTATCCATGGCTTTATCCTACTCAGTTTCTGCTGGGCATGCTCAGGTTTAACTCCTTGAGCGTAAGAAGAGATCTGCGTCTCCTGGTATACGTTGTCAAACTCGTTGAGTTGTGAGCTGTCCAGCATTACTACTAAGATTAGCGTTAAATGTTCCTAACAATTACACTGGACTGCGCCGCTATGCCTGTTGGAAGGGCCTTAACTCTTTTGAACGGGACTGCTTCGGATATTGACATATTTCATATCACATTACCAAAAGCAAAAGTAAATTTTCTTCTACGATTGAGCGAGTTAGAAAGCACTCATCAACGTACTTAAGTGACTTTGAATCTTCTCCCTGGCTCCATCCCAACTCACTGTCTGCTAAGACTGTTGGGGTCAGCTCTCCTCGTCCTCAGGTTGTATGCTCTTCTGTCCCGGACTACGTCCCCCAGTCCGTGCCTCTGCATCAGGTTATATTTTTGCACCACCTATGAATTTTTTGGTCTTCCTCTGGTTGTTATTCGAAGAAGATACATGGAGATTGCCTGGTTCACAATGTGATCGGGTGCTCTGCGTCCAACGTGCCCACACCATCTCAATCCATCCGCCTCTCCTCCATCTTACTGTTGATGTCTGTAACACCAAGGCTTCCACGAATGCGTGAGCTTTTTATTTTGTCTCTTAGGGACACACCAGCTGCCCATCTTAACATGCGCATTTCAGCAGTTTCTAGTTGCCTAGAGTAAGAGTTATTCATAGTCCAGCATTCGGAGCCATAGAGGGGTGCGGGTCTGACAATCGTTTGGTATACTTTTCCTTTTAACTTTAGTGGCCTTTTCCTTTTAACGTAGTTTTCCTTTTAACTTTAATTTTCGGATCACATAGAACTCCCGTCATTGATCTAAACTTCATCCATCCCACACTAATTGTATGTGTTACATCTGCTGCACATCCTCCATCGCTATGGATGAGTGACCCAAGATACTTAAAGGAGCCACAATTTGGTAATGTTTCTCCATCCATTTGCATTACGGGAGTGAGAGCATTTGTGTTCTCGAATGGTAGGTACAGATACTCTGTTTTCTTTCTGCTCAGTCTCAATCCATTGTCCTCCAAGATTCTTCTCTACCTTTCCAGACTATTTTGCAGGTCTTCATATTTTTCACTTATTAATACGATATCGTCTGCTTAAGTGACTTTGAATATATGTGTATATTTGTGTGTATATTATACGTATATGCATACGTATACATTATTTTTTATTTAATATATTTTTTTCTTATTTTATTTAATTTTTCTTTATTTTTAATGTTAACACCCTTTTGTATTTTTCAAAGTAATTGGGCTAAGCCTGTTTTGAGAAAGTAAATAAATACTTCCTCAGGCCGATTTTTTTGTCCTTAACAATCAAAAACACAGATATCCGAATTGAATTTAAAAAAAATGGGAATAATACAATATTTTGTTGTAGTCTTCATTATAAATGACTTTGAAACACGTTTGATCTAATAAAGGCGTATTTCGGAAAGAAAAATATTTGTCAAACACACTCGTTCTGTTCTTAGACAATTTCTGGCACATCCGCCATCTGACCTTCTTTTTAATTAAGTCCTTAAAAAGTTTTCAAATATAAGAGAGTGCTTCCTATTTATGATTCTAACTTTTATAGGTTTTTTATGGTTTTATTTAATTTTATTTTACTTTCTTTAGACTTTAGGGTTTTCAAAGAGGGTTAATAAAAAATTTATTTACATGAACCATGTCTAAGGGAATTAGATCGAAGAATCTACTCTTTGACGACCTACCTACGTAACCAAGTTGATTAGATGATTAACTTCCACTCCAGGGGTTTCGGGTTCAATTATCTACATATAATAAATACAGGTTTATTGATTGCAGCACAGTATGTGCATAATACATTTAGACACATTTCAAGAACACATTAAAAAGATAATACATTAAAAAACAGAAGCTATCAAAAGGTCTGGGCTCATCTAATAACATCCCCCCGGCCAAGATACACCCCACCAATATAGGGCGAGCCCAGCCACGGGGACACCATTGTTTTTCAACCCACACCCTTGAACACGTAGAACAAGAAGATAAAAAAAAACACAGAAAATAAATGGATGACAAATTAAAAATACATTCAAGAGAGAAGAGATATATAATCACGCCGTGTCAATTACGAGATAGGCAGAGGGAACAGATCGCCAAACATTTTCATCCAAACACAACTTTCGCATACATCTCGTAATGTACATTTTTTTTATTATTAATACTTTTCAAAATCTTTTCCAGTTGATCCAGTTACGTTTTCTTCGGTCTACCTCTTACATGCGCACTTGCTTTTATGACTTATATATTCGGTTAGTTATTTATTCTCTCTACATGTCCAAACCATCTTTAAGCTCCTTTCTTTATCTTATTAGCATATCCATTTCATCAAAGCGTTAATTTCTGACGTCTTCATTCCGTCTTCTTGTATACATTGACACCATATTTTTTTCTTACTGCATGCATCTTCACAGCATTAATCTTACTTTTATCCTTCTTCCAAATCCAAGTTTCACTTTCAGACGTCAAGATGGGTACCTACACACTATTATGATTTGTCAATATTTTGCAATATTTTCTCCAGACCAACCTGATTTTCAGGGATAACATAAAGTAAATAATAAATTAATCTCGAAGAACCTCAAATAAATTGTTTTTTTTATGTTTGATGAAAATAAAAACAATTTCATTGTTTACAATATAAATCTTGAATCCGAATGTGTCGTCTTCATTCGTTTTTGCATCAAAAATATATATTTTACTTTCGATGTAAAAAAAATACCCTCCCCGGCGGGGAATCGAACCCCGGTCTCCCGCGTGACAGGCGGGGATACTGACCACTATACTACCGAGGATGTTACATACAACGCTGAAATTCAGCGTGAACCTTCCGGGAAATTCAAGATTATTTCTGAAAACTGAGTCAGTTTACATATCACTGAGGATACGGTAAGCGACTAACCTTTATGGAAAAGTGTTTGATTTAAACCATTTCAGTTTCAGTTTAAACGTAGATGCATTTGAAATGTAATGCTGGAGAACCATGTTCCGAATTCTATGGACAACAAGGTGATCTAACGCCCCCATTCTCGAAGAAATGAGAATCACTGACAGATTGTCGACAATATCCCTTTAGCAAGTCATCTGATTCTTAAGGGCGTATTCTACTCTAGAGGCGTGAATTTCGGGCGTTTTTCAAAATAAATAAAAAAAAGACAAAAAATATTTTCCCAGTGCATTTTTTACAGTTTGTTTATTGATGATTTGAGAATGTACAAAAAAAATTTTGATTTTTTTTTTAATTCAAGACGTTATCAACTGTTATATCTTATCGTATAAAAAAGGGGGTGAGCTGGCCGACATGATTGGAACCCTTCGTAAATTTGAAATAAAAGTTATACACATTTTCTTGATAAGAAATAATGTCGTTATAGTTGGTACCAAAAAGAGTGAAGTGTTTTCATTGCCAGAATCTTATGCGACAAAAAGAAGATAAACGAAGAGATAAACATGCATTTTTTTTTATATTTATATGTTTTGTACCCAGACGTCCCGAATTATATTTCTGGCGAGTCTTCAATTGTTTTTTTTCTATCCTAAGTTTGTCGATGTTTCACTTCTAAATTTGAAAAAATCTATTCAAATTTAAAAGACAATAATTGATTACTAAAGACACTTAGTTCACTTGGAATAAACATAAACGAAAGGAAAGGAAGAAGAAATTTGTCTTTTTTTCTTTTAAATTTATTTTGGCGTTCTTATTGTTAATTTCATTTCAGGAAACGTGAAAATTTTAAAAGGTCTTAATTTAAAAATATATTAAGACATCATGTAGTATTTTTTTTTGTTCCAACTCCAAATCTTCTAGTGAAAAAGCAACTGTGTACCACTTTAATACGGAGATCATCTTTAATATAAATAATATATTGATTTCTGCAAAAAAAAGATACTTTACAGTTTGTCTGATGTTGATCTCTCTGAGTTACAAAAATACAATCAAAGATGGCACAAAATATGAATGCAAATGTACATACTATACATAAGGGGTCTTTCAAATTGAGTGGTTTTTTTAATTCTTGGAGGAAACACAGATGGCGTCATGAACTTGCCTGTGTCTTGTGACATTTGATAAGCGAAATGTATGATATTTATAAAAATGGAGGCGTATACAAAGAACAACGCGTTCAAATGTTGAATTATTTTATGTATTGTGATCTCCGGAAACGGCGATATTAATTGGCCACCAAGATCATGTGACCTGACTTCGTTGGACTATTTTCTCTGGAGTTACATGAAAGGACAGGTCTATAAGAATGACCCCCAATCAATTCCTGAGCTGAAGGACGAACTTATTCGCGTTATTGGTGAGTTACAACCGCAATTATGCTAAAATGTCATCAAAATTTTTGACAAAAGAGTGGACATCTGTGTAGCTGCAAGAGGTGGACATTTGTCGGATAATGTTTTTTTGTGTTTAAATATCATACATTATACTTCAAAAACACAATTTGCTTTGATTTCAAAGTTTTTTGAAATCAAAGCAAATTGTGTTTTTTATTCAAGAATTAATTTTTTTTATTATAAAACCGCTCAATTTAAAAAACCCTTTATAAACAATCACGCTATTTACCCCACATATTTTATAATTGCTCCAAGTGTTTAACTATGGCTTAAGCGAAAAAATTACAATATGTATTCCAAAATACCACCAAAAGAAAAATATACCAATAACACTGATAAAGAAAGACCAAAAAACAGAAACAATTCAGCGAATACCTTCATTTTCATACTATCATTAGCTATGCCAATATATAAATTTTCAAGTCGAATATAATAATTCTTACGTCGTTTATACCATATATTTTTTGTCAAGCAAAAATTAAGCGGACAAAGAAATTCGTAACAAGTATACTATCCTAAAACAGCTGACGATGGAAATAGAAAATATATGAAACCCTCACATTTGTCCAGAGAAAAGGGTCAGTCATTCTGGCTGAAAATAATCCCGACGTGTGGAACACATGAGTTCAATTGGAATTTTACTGTAATTTTATGTCTCTGTGCTGCTCGACGTTGAAGGGAATAAATTCAAAGGTTCGTGTAATTTTGACTAATTCTAACAAACACTACAATACTACATCCAAATAATCCTGTAAATTCAAAACCTTCTATTTCTATATACTTATTAATTTCTCATCATCATCATCGTCCCTACCACGCCATATTCCTATTGGGATTTTAGGAGTTAGTCCTTAAGGGAAGAGATGATGATGATTTGTTGATAAATAAAACACGTTTTGGATCGCAATGCGGAAGAAGAGTTTTTATTAGTAAACGTAGGTATTTATACTATTTCCGCGTGTGTGCGGGAATGCGAGCAAGATATCCTTCGTCTCGTTTCTGCATTAGCGAAACGATTAATGTTGTATGTAGGTATCATTCAAATACGGAACTGGCGAGACAGCGTGGTGCGTTCTCGCTCTAGTATGGAATGCGGTCCGCTCCGGGCTATGGCTTGAATGGCCGGCGTGTGAACTTTGGACTTGTTTATTTATATTTGTCGAGGAATGCAAAGATCACTTCATCGGTCACTGACCGTATGTATGAACGCCCACAGTGTTCCGAGTGGGCGACCGCCACAGGATGAGTGGAACAAACCCCCCCTTCATTCAATCCTGGCACACATATTTCCCTTGTTCTGCATCCATACATCTCGTCAGGCACATTAGTATTGTAAAGATTTTTCACTTTCCTCTTTTTCAAAATTTGGTATTGCACACGCTTTTTTAGTTATTCTTAAAATTCTCGTACCTTTGTATAAGTCACAACTAGTATATATTTTTGAGAAAATCTTTCACCATTCATATTTTTACACGGTCGAATCATCACAACACTTATTTCTATATCTTTAGCAGTGCATATTTTTTTAATGCGTTTTCTTTTCTGTTTTCCCCATTTCTTATTGTGTTATAAATTGTTTTTTCACACGTCCTACGCCACGCTTTTATTTCTACCGCATTTAACTTACTTACGTCTCTTTTTTGACACGTTTGTTTTCTGTTTACACTTAATATCAATCAATCAACAATGGCTCTACAACCCAGGTCGGGTCTTGGCCTCCTTTAAAGCACGCCTCCATGACTGGCGGTCCTGTGCTGCTGTTCGCCAGTTCTGGATGCCAATGAGCTGCGCATCCCTATTGACACCATCCAGCCATCGAAGCTTCGGCCTTCCTGGCTTTCTTCGACCCCCCGGTGTGCCATTCAAGAGCCCTCTCGGAATGTCTTCCTCACTCATTCGCTGCACGTGTCCAGCCCACCTGAGTCTCCCAATTAAAATCTCTTGTGTTATGGTAGGGTCTCCATACAGTCTCCAAACACTTAATATAACGAGTATTAATGCTGCGAAGATTTCAAAATATTTTTCTCATTCTTTTTTTATACTCAATCTGTCTGTTAGGTCACATATTATAAATGTTCTCAAGTGAAAGAAAATATAGATAAGCTTGTCGTGGTGCTTGACAGCACTCAAACCGAAAGCTTTATTACATAAGCTTCATGAATAATAAATAACTAATGGTTAAAATATGCTGGAAGGTAAGCTAAATGTATGACTTGACGCGATATCAAAAAAATACCGGTAATAAACTTAAAATATGACTTGGCACGTCGCCAGAAAAAATATGCAAGTAGATTAGCTTAGAGTATGACTGGACATACCGGCAAAAAAGGTGCAGGTAAAAAAGTTTAAAACTGGATCAGAAATAATATACAATTAAGGAAGCTTATAGATTGACTTGACACACCGTAAGAAAAATATATAGGTAGGCAAGCTTAATGTATGGTTTGACGCACTGTCAGAAAAATATACAATCAGGGAAGCTTAAAGTCTGATTTGACACAGGAAAATATACATGTAAGCAAGTTTTATGCATGAAAAATAAACCATTAGGGATAGTTATAGATTGACTTGACATACCTTGAGAAAAAGTTATTTGTAGGTAGGCCAGCTTAATGTATCAATTGACACACCGTCAGAAAAAGATACAGCTAGGGAAGCTTAGAGTTTGACTTGACACACCGTGAGAAAAAGATACATGTTGGCAAGCTTAATGCAGGACTTGACACACCGTCAGATAAAGATACAGGTAGGGAAGCTTAAAGTATTACTTGACACACCGTGACAAAAAGATACATGTAGGCTAGCTTAATGCATGACTTGACACACCGTCACATAAAGGAAACGGATAGGGAAGCTTAAAATATGACTTGATACGCCATCAGAATAAAAAATATTTTTTATTTGTATTAAATCTTGTATATTTTCTATCAGCCATAATTTAATATCAGTTGTATATTAACCGAATATTAAAATATATTTTTCAGCTTTTTGTAATACATTAAATAACTTAAAAGCTAGGTAAACAAAACCTCTTTATCTAGAGACCATTCGCAAAGTGGTAGTTTTCTTACGCTTACATTTCTTCGTCTTGTCTCTCAAATGATAGCTTTTAAGTTATAATCTTTTCTGAATTGAAACCTTTATATCATATAAATTATTGTTTTTTTATCTTTTAATTTGTATTATTAACATTTTTTATATAATTTCTAGAATACTTAATTATGATTTATTTATTGCCTATATATTTTTATACTGCTTGTGTTGCACACTTGCTGGAATTAATTAAGTACTAGGGGTTACACATCTGGATGCTCCGCGTCCTAACCCCGTATTAGCACTGCGAGCCGCCTAAAACCAAAATAACCTCGAGTCAAAAAAGAAACATCGATTAATGCTGAATGGTTACAAATATGTAGGTAACAATATGTGATTTTTTTAAATATTTTCGAGTTAACTTATTAACCATATGTCGCCATCAGTGAAGCACAAACAAGCCTTCTTTGTGAGGCGAAAACCTTGAGACCGGTAGGGTTAAACCTTTACTCAACAAATTACGGTGTCTTTAAATTTCAGAGTATTAATTCCTTAACAATAAATAATACAAAGAAATAAAACGATGTTAACCTAGTGTTTTTCTGACTTATATGGTTAACAGTTTAAGTATTTCTAATTAAATACACATTTGAGTTTCGTAATTTAAATACAAAAATGTTGTGGTATTGTTTGATTTCTTTTTTCTATAGTATAAAAACACATTTAAAATACTTACATTTGTCAAGAATCGTCAATGTTATATAATATTGGCTGTAAGAGCAGATACTCGCCAGTAGGAACATTTAGATATATAATTTATGGAAATGTGGATATTACGTTTTTTCTCATTAAATAGCCCTACTTGAAATGGCTATTGGATGAACTTTAATAAACAGATAAATAATAATGTTTGGTTACGTTTGGTAGAAAATCTACATGTCAGACATTAGATTTGATCGAAATGCTACTTAGGTGTTTTTCTTGCTAGTAGTAATACAGAATGTACACCACTATTTATTTCTTTTAGTGTGATATAATTAAAGATTATTATTATCATATATGCACCGCAGTCAGTACGAAAAAAAAAAAGTTCATTATTGAATTCATTTCCCTTAAATCTCACATTCTCAAAACTTATCTTAAAAAATTGCGCTAATTTTTACACAAAAATTAGAATGCAATAAATATAGCTAGTACTGAATACACTAGTTTTTTATTAATTCTCAACCACTTGCAAAGCATACCCTGATGTAAGCAGATAATAGCAGAGCTGGAAAGTGTTATTCCCAAACAAAAGAAATGGAACATCCTTTCACAGATGCAGATGGTGCAATATAAATCCGACCCTCCATTTGTCTTCCTGGATCGTCTTCTTTCACGTCTCCCAACACCTCCCGTCCATTCATTTGTAAAACGCTGACTCTCCTCCTGAAGCCTTGTACTTGGAACGCCTCCCTCGGATGGAATACCGAACAATTGGAGAGTACATCACGAGAAGGTATTTTTGTTTTCAAAATTGTTACAGATTTTCAGTTTAGCGTGAAATCTTAAATGTCAAAAATCAATTAATTACCGAAAAAAAAACATAATATTGCGAAAACTGTTTGAGTTACTTTAGACTTTTTACGATTAACAATAAATTAGTTTATTTTTCCACTTATGACATTAATCCCCACTACACGTTTTTCTACCTCGTATCCTGAGGCTCTCTTTAGGCGGAATGATCCCGGCTTATTATGAGAGCATTGCCAGTGAGATACAGGCAAAAGCCTAGTTAACTAGGGACACGACAAATGAAAGCAACAAACCCAGATCCATTAAAATTGTATGTCCAAATTAAATTACCTGTTGTTTTTTCGCAAATTATGTACATTTCTTGTCATGTGTAAAATAAAATTAAAATTAAATAAAATTGCTTATGTCAAATTTGTGTCATATCACTAACGACCACCCACATCGATAGTGCATGTGGTCTATTGATGCCAAGATTTCTATTTTAATAAATTAATTCAAATATTTTACACTAATATGTTTTATGAATTCGAGAATATAAATGCAAAAAAAATGTTTTCCCGTCTAATAGCATTAATGTTACTTCAATCGTTCTGTCATTTCTTTTTGCATTGTGATTTTTGCTACTTTTGATAAAGAGCGATTGTTGTATATAACGAAATATGTAGCATCCTATTGAAAACACGTGGTTAACATAATAACGAATTAACATAGATAACATAATAAACATAATTAACATAGTTAACATAGTAAACATAGTTAACATAGTTAACATAAAACACATAATTAACAATTAACATAGTTAACATAATAAACATAATTAACATAGTTAACATAATAAACATAATTAATATAGTTAACATAAAACACATGATTAACAATTAGCATAGTTAACATAATAAACATAATTAACAATTAGCATAGTTAACATAATATACATAATTAACAATTAACATAGTTAACATAATTAACAATTGATGGCCTCAACGTACAAATGGCTGAATGAACTCAAAAGTTTTAAAGGTGTTCCGTTTCTTCGAGTAGTAGTCAGAAAAAACAGATCTCAAAAACAGGCGTCGTAATCAAGGATCCCTTCGCCACTCCAAAGTCAATCCAGGACCGTTCTTCCACGTCGATCGTGTGATCTTCTGTGAGAAAACAGCCCGATCCTAGATGCGCACTCCCTCCCGCAAATACCACAGACATGTGGACCCTGCTGAGCCGCCTGGTCATGCTGACGCATGTTCGCAGCGCGCAGACTGTTTCTCACACGTCTAGCCGCTAAGACGTCATCAGCCCGAGAACATACGGCTCTCCGCCAATCATTGTCCTGAGCCACCAGATCACCTCAGTCATCAGACGCCTCGCACAAAGTAAGCGACTCTCGCAGACTGTCCTTAAAGAGCTTCCTCTGCACACCAACTCTTCGCTTGCTCAACACTTCCCCGTACAAGACAAAAAAAAACTAAAAAGCATTAGTTATCTTAAAATATTCCTCGTCTCTAACTCCCACACAATTCCCGTCCCAATAACTATTTTCCTTGAATTTTTTTTTTATTTCAATTTTTGTTTGTTTTTTTTTCAAATTTTATTTCGTACACTATATTACAGACAGAATCACTGATATCAATAATAATGAGAAAGCAAAAACTGGTTGACTGGAAGAAATTGTTTGAAATCATTAAATCCACCATATGTATGTATGTTATTTACACGAAAAAATAATATAAATAAACTAAAAAAATACATCTTTCGATTTCTTTATAGTTCCCGCTATTTTTTCTTATTGTCATATCATTATCATAATCATCATTGTCAACCTAGGTCAGTCGTCTACTGGATGAATGTCTGCCTAAGATAACCCCAAATATCATCATCATAATCATCATTGTCAACCTAGGTCAGTCCTCTACTGGATGGATGTCTTCCTAAGATGACCCCAAATATCACATCATTGTCAACCTAGGTCAGCCTCTACTGGATGAATGTCTTCCTAAGATGACCCTTAATATGTTAATTCGGTTTTCAGCTCGTTGGTACCACGTAATGTTGCCATGCTTCCTGATTTCATGCATCCAGCGCACTTTGGGTTTCTTTCTGGGCCTATTAATATACGAGTATATTGGCTAGAACTACTATATATTGTATTGTATTCTGCGATGATAATCTAAACTTGAAACTTCGACAACGATTAGTCAAATGCTACGTTTGGTCAGTGTTATTGCATGAAGTGGAATCATGGGCCCTCAAAGTTGGTAGTATGAACCGACTGGAAGCATTCGAAATATGGATGCACCGGAGAATGCTACGGATACCCTGGACGGATATGGTCAGCAACACAAGGGTTCTTCAAAGAGCCAAAGTTGATTGAGAGTTGCTGACTAATATTAAACACCGAAAGGTGTCCTACTAGGGTCATGTACTCGTATCATCCAAGGCAAAATAGAAGGCCGAAGAGGTGTTGGCAGGAGGCAAATCTCCTGGCTCCGCAATATACGTGATTGGACTTGCATAAGGGGCGTTGGAGATCTTTTTCGGGCTGCCGGGGACAAAGACGTCTACTCTCAGGTGATATTCAACGTTGGGGGACCTGACATGACACTGGGAAGAAGAGAAGGCTAGAACTAGATTATTTCTTATGTCCATCGGGAAGCCGTTATATTACATGCAAATACGAGGATGCCCCAAAAATACTCGTACATACAAACTTTGAAAGATAATAAATTCAGTATTTATTAAGGCATTTCTAAGATTAAAACTTCAAATTAAAGACGACAGACGTAGATTTTTTTAGTTATCGCAAGTGCATATCCAGAAACTAAGTGTACTGAATTTTTGTAGGTTACAATTTTTTTTATTTAACCAAAAAGACCACACACGGCCAACGCCACGAAGGAACTGCTCGCCTCGTTTAAATGGGATGTCCTGAACCATCCCGCGCATTCCCCTGACCTAGCCCCTTCAGATTACTATCTCTTTACCTCGCTGAAGCTGCATATGGTTGGAAAAAGGTTTTCAACCGACGAGGAGGTAAAGGAGGAGCCGGAGAAGTGGACGGAGGGATTGGCGGGAAACTACTTCGAGGAAGGCATCAAAAAGTTGTACCCCGCTTCACCACCTGCATTGAGAGGAATGGTGACTATGTCGAAAAATAGCTTACTTACATATGTACTACGGTAACCACGTAATTTTTTTGTTTAAATAAAAAAAATTCAGTACACTTACTTTCTGGATATGCCTCGTATATTGTATAATAAATTTCACTCTTACTAAACAAAAGCTGTTTTCGTTCTTAAATCCTCAATTTGAAGGTTTATTTTTGGACGGACAATTTAAACGAAATTACTGGGACTAGCCTAAAGAAACATTTGAGCCGAGTTAGTGATTATTTTGATTCTTAATCTAAAATTCAATTTATCTGACTTTTGTAAGCCATAATCCCCGGGTCCAATCCTAACGGATTAAATATGACTAACAAAACATGGATGGAAATAAAATTTACAAAATCGTTCCTATCTCCCGTTACAGTTTTACGATTTCAGGACCATTTGTTCTTGTCTGAAGTAGTAACGGAATACAAATTGTTTAATATAATTTGGAAATTAAAAGGGAATAATGTAGTAAATTTATTTTACGCTTTATTAACAATTCAGAAACATCATCTACGTTAATATTTCGTAAATCAAACATTTGTTTTTCGTCTGCCAAATTTACGTTTTGTTAGGCTTAGACACGTTTATTTATTTTATAACACTGCTCATCAAATTTTTACTTATTTTCTTAATGTAAAATAGAAAGTATTTTACTTTTAGGAAGTCCCTATTGAAATTCAAACACCAAAATTAGCAAAAATGACGATACATAAGGCCTCGGCCACACAGGTAGGAGCCTTGCTTGTTGCTTAGAGCTACGCTGCGAGTTAGGCGACATATCCTAGCGAACCAACGCACCGCATACTATCGCAATGACCACACTGCACGCTTCGCGCTACACTACATGACGATTAGTCACCGAGTGAATCTCCTAGCAAACAGACGTGTTGGTTAATTTTATTGTGTCGGCATGATTAAAGATGGCGAAAGTTTTAATAACAGCTGTGTATAAAAGGGAGCCTTTGTGGAACCTATCGAGCCAATTATACAAAAATGTACCTGTAATAAAATCACTTTGCAATGAAGTTGCACAGGAAGTAAATAAAGATGGTAAGTTGTAATGAAATTGGTTAGTTTTGAGAGTGGCATCGTTTGTTGACTCAACCGCTCTCAAATGTCAAATGAATTTGTGCGAAGCACTTTGATGTTGCCAAGCATGAAGTCATCTAGTATATTAGTCACGTAACACCTAGCTTAGCACCTAACGAATCACTTTGGTGTGGTCTTGGCCTAAAAGTTTGTTCGTGCCCACATTGACGTATCGAAGGGAAACTTGGATAAAAAAGAAAAAAGTGAGATAAATTCCGATATATCAAATAAGGCGTAAGGAATATTTTAAGTAAAATGAAGAAATTTGCTCCGTCCTTGGCATGCTTTAAGAAGCGACTGAAAAACCTCTTAATTTCTAGTCAGTAAAATAATGTGTTTCATTCCTGATTTTTTCTTTTCCTGTCCACCATCCCTTCCTTTCCTTTTGATTGATGATATCTCACTTTATATGAAAAATAATGTTCGGGTGATTGTCCGTCTTTGTGGAGTTCGTGGGCATGTGCTCACGTATATGTTTATGGATTTTATGGGGATGGATAGTCATTTGAATAATTTATGTGACCACGTAACTTGCTTCATTTACTTTTGTCTGGTTGGTTGGAAGAGATTGCCGCCTGGCAATTAGCCCGCCAGATTGTATTTGCAATAAAAGTGTTAAATAAATAAATAAGAAAGGAACTTTAAGATGTTGTAGATATGTAAAGAGAATAAATGACGAAAGAATGACTGAGAGAGTATACAAGTTAGCGGTCCAAGATGTATATGAAAGAGGTAAACCAAGAAAAACGTGACTAGATTAAATTAATAGATGTTGAACAAAGGTAATGTGAGAAATACGAATAATAAAGATTGTACATGTCGAAATGGGTGAACATAAAGAAGATGAATATTGTGTGCTCGTATTGAAAAGTTTAGAGATATGTTCTCTTTGCCTACTCCTAAAGGGACACGGCGTGATAATACGTATGTATACGTACGTTCCAAAATGTTCAAGTCGAAACCTTTGATAAACATATTTATTCATATCACATTGTTTAATTAAAAATATAACCCGTATCTTACAATAAGTTTTTAGTATACAATGATATCCACAATAAAAATTATTAAATAAATGTCGCGTACGAAAGTTGGTTTACAATTTCGCCACTGATCCCAGCATCCTCGGTAGTATAGTGGTAAGTATCCCCGCCTGTCACGCGGGAGACCGGGGTTCGATTCCCCGCCGGGGAGATGTTTTTTTTTTATGAACAATATTATTCGATTTATTAACGAATGAGAATTAATTAAAAACCAATATATTTTGTAAAACTGGAAAAATTCCTTTTTAACTAACCATTTTCAATAAGTATATCCAATCTTACTTCAATATTTTCTTATTTGCAGTTTAGTAGAATATAACTTGAAATTCTTATGTCTTTAAGTATAGTTTTTTCACTTTTTTCACAAAAAATGTAAGAAATCTATATTACTTTCCTTTTTTTACTCTTTCATTGTATAGTATACATCAGTTTGTATACATCTGTGTACATTGTATACATCTAAAGAGATTGCCACATGGTTATAAGCCCGCCGCGGCGGGCTTATAACCATTTGGCAATCTCTTCAAAACGAACAGAAAAAAAATTATGAGGCGTTTATTGAAAACCAGACTAAATGATAATACTTTAAAAAAATCTAGATTCCTACAAAAAAATCTAGATTTAAAAAAATCTAGATTGCCCGCCGCGGCGGGCTTATAACCATTTGGCAATCTCTTCAAAACGAACAGAAAAAAAATTATGAGGCGTTTATTGAAAACCAGACTATATGATAATACTTTAAAAAAATCTAAATTCCAACCGGAGTCGAACCCGCAACCCCCGAGCTGGAAGACAAGTGTCTTACCAACTAGGCTATAGACGTTATCGATTCACGATTTTAAGTAATTTAATTATAAAGGAAGTGTAAATATTCAATTAATTAAAAATTAAGTAACTTGTTAGTTTCATTACTTAATTAGTATATTGTTTGCATGCTCTAGCATTTCATTAAGCACACTTTCTTGACAAGTAGATTAAACTTCCAAAACGATCGATAGGTTTAATCCGCTGCAGCTTCCCCCTAGTTTTAAATTGATTTATTAGTTTTTTTTTTGGTACTTAATACCTATTTTTCTTCAACCATTCATACACTGATAAGTATTTTATTAGCTATAGAAAAACATAAATTCAGATGTAAGATAGATAGTCTAAGAATAAAACCAGTTCGGAAAAAAATCCGCCAGAAATTGACGTGGACACTGCTGTATTCGTTAATATACACATTCTCTTTTCCAACGCCCCACAATATTTCACCAAAAATGCTAAGATGGTAAGCTGGTGTGTCCCTAAGAGACAAAATAAAAAGCTCACGCATTCGTGGAAGCCTAGGTGTTACAGACATCAACAGTAAGATGGAGGAGAGGCGATTGAGATGGTATGGGCACGTTGGACGCAGAGCACCCGATCACATTGTGAACCAGGCAATCTCCATGGATCTGCCTCGAATAACAACCAGAGGAAGACCAAAGAATTCATGGATGGTGCAAAAAGATAACCTGATGCAGAGTCACGGCCTGGGGGAGATAGTCCGGGACAGAAGAGCATACAACCTGAGGACGAGGAGAGCTGACCCCAACAGTCTTCGCAGACAGTGAGTTGGGATGGAGCCAGGGAGAAGAAGAAGAATAAGAAGTTCACCGTCAATCCTTCTTCACGTCGTTACTATCCATGCCGTCAGACTCTGGAACCAGTTTTCAGCTGTCGTAAAACTTTCACCATGGTGGGTTGCTCCAAAAGTGTTTCGCCAGTTTTCTTTTCCCATCTTTCTTCTCCTTTATCAGTGTATGGTAGCATTTGCTAATATTTTATTTTAATGATTATAGTATGTTTAAGTTAATTTTCTTTACAAAAACATTCCTAGTTGGTTGGAAGAAATTACCATGTAGCAATAAACTCGTCATTTTTATTTTGTCATATAAAGTGCGCTTATTGTTTATTGGTATTTTCATATTTTGAATGATATTTTTAGTCTGAATGTTTAGCTTTTTTTTAAAATGCTGAAATATTATATTTGGTTTATTAATTGTTGATATGATATTTCAATTACATTTAAGGGTGTATTCTACTCTAGATTTGTGAATTTTGGCCGTTTTTTCAAACTTCAAAAAAAAAATATTTATATATATTTTTCGTATACATTATTTACAGTTTGTTTATTGATGATTTGAGAATGTACAAAAAAAAATTTGCCAAAAAAATATTTTAAATTCAAGATGTTATCAGCTGTTATATCTTGTCGTAAAAAAGGGGGGGTGAGCTTGTCAACATGATTGGAGCCCTTTCGTAAATCTGAAACAAAAATCATACACAGTTTCTGGATAAGAAATAATGTCGTTATAGTTGGTATCAAAGAGGAAATAATCGTAAAATGGCGGCTGTCTAAAAAATTTTTTTACCCTATTTAAAAAAAAAAATTTTTAATAGTAAAAACAAAAGTTTATAATTTTTTCAAGGTAGAGACGATACAAAAGTGTTTATTAAAGTGTTTTACAAAATTTTAAGGCTATCGGTTGGATAGAACTTGAGATTTTATGTCGACCAGGTCGAAAAAGTAGTTTCGTGAAAAACGCATTTAAAGTTTTGAGATTATTGTCTGAGTCATTCCGGTGCGGCGTAATTGCTGCCTCCGGTGCGGCGTAAAAACTTCATAAATTTTGATAATTTTTAAATTTCCTACAGATAACATATTCTTAAAAGTCTGAACTTTAAAAATATGCCAAAAAATTTTTTTTTCAAATTTCTAGAGTAGAATATCCCCTGAAGTGTCATTTATTTTGTCAGAAAACAAATAAATAAAAAAAATCTTTAACTTTACAAAGCAAAACGAGAAAGAATTATTTATCGCTGCAATTTTAACAAAGGAAATCTTGTAAACAACATATTTTTATTCAGATCAAATAAATTATTTAGGTCATGAAAAATTCTACGTAAGCAAAATCAATACCCCTGAACAGAATAAACATGCAATTTTATAGCATGTAAAACTGTGGCGCCTCATCCTCAGACCCTTATCAGATACAAATGCTTGACCTCATATCATATAACATTATGACCCATAGAATATGTAGATATATGTCAGAGATTTTCAAACTTTCAATTATGACCCGACAAATTATGATGCTATCGTAAATTAAGATTATATTCGGTGCCGTATTTCCGAACTAATTTATAAAGAAACTTCATCACTGGCACTACGTTATTACACGTATACGTAGCTCTTTCAACTTTTTTTTTAAACAAGTATTTTTTTTTAATAAAATAACTCCATAACCTTAAGAAGAGATCTACGTAAATTATTTGTACAAGGTGCGACAGAAATAGCTCTTGGATTTACTACAGCTGCTGTTTAGGCGCTAGTAATGCGAGGTGGGACAAAGACATACTTAGGCCGAGGCCACACCAAAGTGCTTCGTTAGGTGCTATGCTAGGCTACGTGACTCATATACTAAGGGACTTCAAGCTTGGCCACATCAAAGTGCTTCGCACAAATTCATTTGACATCTGGAAGCGGTTGAGTCAACAAACGATGCCACTCTCAAAACTAACCAATTTCATTACAACTTACCATCTTTATTTAGTTCCTGTGCAACTTCATTCCCAAGTGATTTTATTATAGGTACATTTTTGTATAATTTGCTCGAAGGGTTCCACAAAGGCTCCCTTTTATACACAGCTGTTATTAAAACTTCCGCCATCTTTTAAAATCACGGTGACACAATAAAATTAACCAACACGTCCGTTCGCTAGGAGATTCACTCGGTGACTAATCGTCATGTAGCGTGGCGCGAAGCGTGCAAAGTGGCCATCGCAATAGTATGCGGTGCGTTGGTTCGCTAGGATATGTCGCCTAACTCGCAGCGTAGCTCTAAGCACCAAGCGAGGCTCCTACCTGTGTGGACTCGGCCTTACAATTTTAGTCACTGTAATGATATTGAGTAGTGAGAATCATGAAACTCAACGAATTCGGAAATTCGGCTCGATGGTGGCACTGTTCATAATTTGAAAGAATCCATGAAAGTCCTAAGAGAAAGGTTTCCATGGTGCCTAATCTTATTTCGAGGTGTCTCTGAATACAGATAAAAAAATATTCCATAAAATAGAAATCATATTTGGAAACATTGAAAGAATTAATTGCAATAAACTTTCGAAACAGGTATATAAAACTGAAATAAATGAAGAGCGATGAAAATATGAACACCGATGGAAGATTGGAAGGAGATATTTAGAGAATTTTAACTGGGTGAAAGGTTAAGAACATTAGTAACAGGAAAGCGTGTATGACGTGATGAATGACTATGGATGAAGCGAGAGCTGTGTGCATTGGTACTCGAAACGGTACGAACTTACCAGAAAAAGGCATGACGGGATAATACATAATATGTATATTAAAATCAACTTAAACGGAAAAACAAATCAGCCTCATATAAATATATTAGTTGAGAACCACTCGCGGGGATGATGATAATATAAACACATTAGTTGAGAACAACTCACGGGGATGATGATAATATAAATACATTAGTTGAGAACCACTCGCGGGGATGATGATAATTTAAATACATTAGTTGAGAACCACTCGCGGGAATGATGATAATTTAAATACATTAGTTGAGAGCCACTCGCGAGAATGGTGATAATATAAATGCATTAGTTGAGAACCGCTCCCGTGGATGATGATAATATAAATACATTAGTTGAAAACCACTCGCGGGAATGATAATAACATAAATACATAAATCGAGAAACGCTCGCGGGAATGTTGATAATACAAATACATTAGTTGAGAACCACTCATGGGGTGATGATAATATAAATAAATACATTAGTTGAGAACCACTCGCGGGGATGATGATAATAAGGGTTTGGAAAGAAAAGGGAAAAACAAAATTTACAAAGGTTTTGTGCAAAAACTTAAAACACATTATTTTAGGGTTTTCCTAAGCCTGATGGAAATGATATTTCAGGGGGATAATATATGTCTAATAATGTTAAATATTCCATGTAAAAATATATATTTTTAAATAAAACATACAATTCATGAATACAATACATACACACTAAATAACAAAATTATTTTCAAACTTATATAAACACTGGTTTAGGTGTGTTATTGAAATAAAGTTTTAAATTCGATTTACCAAAATTCACTGTGCTGGACATGCAAAATACATGTGGTTTAAATAGATGATTTGTCGTAATTTGTTTAGTGAAACACTGTTTATTTCACTGTTTATTCCAATGTTTATTCCACTGTTTATTCCACTTTATATATAAAGTGAAATAAACAACTTTATAACAAATGTACAAATACACCATCATACCATTACCCTGTCGGGGTAAGTAGAGAGAACAAAGCGTCAGACTTTCCTATATCGATACACATATTTCGCCTCGACCACATCCATACATGTTCTCATAAAAAAATTACGATTTGTCTGACTTTTGACGTTTCTTTCGGCAAAGAGAACAGCTTACTTTTTAATTTTATTCTTTCACTTATGTCCCGTCCATACCTCTCACCATGCACACACTCTTCATTCATAACAATAAAGGCTTTTCACTGTTCGCTCTTTCAAATATTTATAAAATTCATTTAGATTTATATATCACATTACTTTACGTTAATCTGCTAAGATGACCAACTTTTATGTATGGAAGGGAAATGTGGACCCAAGAAATACTGCAGAATTGAGTGTACTCAGAAGAATTCATGAGTTGACAATGTATGACAGAATACGGAATTGAGTGATTAGGGATGATTGTGAAGTAAAAGCTGGTGTATTAAGTAATATCAACAAAAGCACGCTGAGATGGTTTGGACATGTAGAACGAATGAATGAAGAAATACTTAGATCGCAAATATACAATAAGAATGTGAGAAGAAGGTATAATAGAGGAATGCCGAGAAAGTATGTTTGGATCAAGTGTTTGATATTTCAAATGAAGGGAATATAGAAGACTGAGAACTGTTTGAGATGGTATATTATATGGGTGTAGAAGAGACGAAAGATGTGTGTCATTAAAGGCAGTCTGGTGCCCTCTCCCCTTTACCTACCCTGACAGAGAAACGGTGTGATAGTAAGTAAGTACTTCACGTTTAACTTAAAATAATGCACATAACTTATAGTTAACCTTTCACACTGTTTCAATTACTCAATATTTTGCCAACAAATTATGTAACTTATTTAAACAGACTGACTTAACACTAAAACGTGATGTGAATTAATACAGTTAACTTAAATTAAAGTGACAGGCGTGTTTCGTTTTACGAAAGCATTGTCAAACTGTATTCAATACATTTGTTTACCAAGCATTGTTAAACTGTTCTCAATACATTGCTTACCAAGCATTGTTAAACTGTACTGAATACATTGTTTACCAAGCATTGTTAAATTGTACTCAATACATTGTTTACGAAGCATTGTCAAACTGTACTCAATAAATTGTTACCAATCATTGTTAAACTGTACTCAATACATAGTTTACCAAGCATTGTTAAATTGTACTCAATACATTATTTACCAAGCATTGTTAAACTGCTTTCAATACATTGTTTACGAAGCAATGTCAAACTGTACTCAATAAATTGTTACCAATCATTGTTAAACTGTACTCAATACATAGTTTACCAAGCATTGTTAAATTGTACTCAATACATTATTTACCAAGCATTGTTCAACTGCTTTCAATACATTGTTTACGAAGCAATGTCAAACTGTACTCAATAAATTGTTTACCAAGCATTGTTAAACTGCACTCAATACATTATTTACCAAGTATTTTCAAACTGTACTCAATAAATTGTTTACCAAACATTGTTAAACTGCACTCAATACATTGTTTGCCAAGCATTGTCAAAGTGTACTCAATAAATTGTTTAGCAAACATTGTTAAACTGCACTCAACACATTGTTTACCAAGGATTTTGAAACTGTACTTAATATATTTGTTTACCAAGCATTGTTAAACTGTACTCAATACATTGTTTACCAAGCATTGTTAAACTGTACTCAATACATTGTGTACCAAGCATTGTCAAACTGTACTCAACACATTTGTTTACCAAGCATTGTTAAACTGTACTCAATACATTGTTACCAATCATTGTTAAACTGCAATCATTACATAGTTTACCAAGCATTGTTAAACTGTACTCAATACATTGTTTACCAAGCATTGGTAAACTGTACTCAATACATTGTTTACCAAGTATTATTAAACTGTACTCAATACAAATATAACTTATATTTTTAATAAAACTGTGACTTATATTTTTTAATAAAACTAAGAACAATACTGTCTTTTGTTTTCAGCGTCGTGTGTTCATGTAATAAAACAAGTCGCACTGAAAATAAAAGAATAAATATAACTTCAGTCTCGGAGTCTCGTCCTTTATTCTTCTGCATTGTGAGTTGTGTTACACATCCAATGATGACAGAAAGGAGAGACAAGGGAAGACAGAAAGAGAGTCGACTCTACTCATGTACATATTGGATAAAATTATTCACTCGCTTCTTGTCGTAAAAACTCTCGTGTATTTCTCATTTCTCACACGAAGTAGCCGCTTGTCACGAACCTGTTTGCTCGTTTCCTTTACGTCCCCTACATAGAAAACTCTATTCTTTGGTTATATTAAGAATGGACAGTACTGTTTAATATTATAAGAATGAATAAGAAGTGTCTGTCATTTGTCGTTTGCCGACGGGCCACTGCGCGGTGGCTTGTCACATTTACATAATAGTTATTTTGGACAATCCCGGTTGTGAGTGTGGCCTTTTTGATACGATAGATTAGAAAACAACATGTAAGCAGAATTATACAAAAGAAAAGAAAAACTAAGCAAACCTAATCAATTCATCCCGGTAAGGGCAAGAACAACTTTTTCACTTTACTCCTGTAAGAAGTCAAAGTCCTATAAAATCCATACACTGACCATATTGATTGCCCAATCTGTGCAGTCTTATTGTATAAAAGTTATACAAATAATAAGTTGCGACCACTTCACTATGCAACAAAAAAATTGCCGATGAGCCCAAAGAGATGTGTAACATGACAAATGGAGTTAGTTCCGGACTACAGGTAGTCGTCGACTTACGACCGCACTCGGTTCCGATAAACAGGTCGTAAGTTGATCCGGTCGTAAGTCGGCTTATGCAATAATTTCCGTACATATGTAAATTATAGTGCGTGATATTATAAGACTGTTTTCTATATTCTTGTTATAATCAGTGTATCACCACTGTCATTTATCGGGGTTCTCTACGCTTTCTTTTTTTATTATTTTTCGAGTTTGTCTTTATCATATATCAGCATACCTGATATTCGAATATCTTTACGTTTAGCTTTGTTTTTTTATTTTTACATTTGTTAGGATTAAGTAAAAAATTATACTTCAGTAAAATTAGTTAAATATTATATTAATAAAACATATGAAAATACAGGTGTTTGTTTTACCTATAAACTATCATGCAATTTCCCTGTCAAAGTAAGTAGAGATGAAATAACTCCAGAAAAACAGTGAAACACACAACTACTAACACAACTCATACGATTTGTCTGAAATGTTACGTTTCCCTCTTTTAACATACCTATCATTCGATTGAACCAACCATAATTTACAATATATGGTCTTCCTTTACAACACATTCCTCTTAATAAATTTGTTTTCTTTAGTCATTCGTTTTACATGCCCAAACCATCTCTTAGAATGCTCTTTTCATTTTATTCAACACATCTGCCTTATGTTTGCATTCATCCGTTACCACTTCATTCTGCATTATGTTATATATTGTTACCCAATGTATTCCTCCGTTACCATTTCATTCCGCATTCTGTTATATATTGTCACCCAATGTATTCTTCTATTACCACTCAATTCCGCATTATGTTATATATTGTTACCCAATGTATTCTTCCGTTACCATTTCATTCCGCATTCTGTTATACGAGTATATTGTTACCCAATGTATTCTTCCGTTACCACTTCATTCCGCATTCTCTTATATATTGTTACCCGATGTATTCTTCCGTTACCACTTCATTCCACATTCTGTTATCTATTGTTACCAAATGTATTATTTCGTTACCACTTTATTCCGCATTCTGTTACATATTGTTACCCAATGTATTCTTCCATTTCCACTTCATTCCGCATTCTGTTATATATTGTAACCCAATATATTCTTCCGTTAACACTTCACTCCGCATTCTGCTATATATTGTTACCTAATATATTCTTCCAGGTGCACGCATCTGTATAAATTTATTCGGATCTTTCCAGTTTTTTTTCACATCTAAGTTTCACTCCCTGTCACAAGACAACAGTCATAACAACTACTCAACGGAGGTTGTCAGACTTTTATATTTCAACAAGCATATTTCGCTTCTTCCACATTAATATATCTTCTCATACAGCTCATACTATTTCTTTTACTTCTTTCACTCGATCCAACCATGCCTTTCTTGGACTTCCTTGATCACACCTTCCACTCACATTTGCACTGTATATTATTATTATTTTAGTAGTTTTTCATTCATTCATTTGACGTGCACAAACCGTCTCAGGGTAATCTTCTGTATCTTTCTCAACACAGCTGTCATAAATTCATATACATCCCTAATCACTTCAATTTGTTTTCTGTCATACATTGACATATCATGCATTATTTTAAGTGCACTCACTTCTACAGCATTTATTCAACATTTTCAGTATTTTCCACGTCGATGTTTTACTTTAATACATCAATTTTTGTAGCATAATACTACTGTAGACTAGCATCTAGAAGATTTGGATACTTTGTTATTTGAGTTTAGTTTTTTAATTTAATCGTTTTATATGTTTTTTGGAGTTTTGAGTTGACTTAACTGGTTGTCACGTTTCGAAGACATTGCTGTCAAATTCTAAGACATTTTTGAATGTATAATTATTTTTTAAATTTTTTTAAGTAAAAAATTATAAATATATTTTGAAAGATTTCAATGCAGTGTTCGGAAAAGAAAATAAGGTTATGGGGCTGTATAATAAATTCTCCAAAAACAAATTAATTAATATCATAACTAAAAAGCTTAAATTATTTTTTTTAAATTTTAACCAAGGATATATTTGGCTTATTTGTTTTGTATAGAGTACAACTTGGCAGATTTATTGCAATATGACAATCTCTTCGAACCAACCAGAACGATATAAAAAATGCGTTAAACCAAAACCAGACTGTAATCCTTTTTTAACGTAGATTCCAACAGGAATCGTACCCGCAACCCTCGGATCAGATGACAGACATCTTACCGACTAGGCCATGGAGATTTCCTTTAGAAGAGAACTAACTGGTCTACAACAATACTGCAACAATATTTCTGAACTGCGAAAAAAATATCATTCTTAATACAACTAAGGTTTAAAGCTAGTAGAAAGGTGTAAGGTACCTAGTCGTATTTCTTGTCAACTACCACAGCAGTCTCCAGCCTCCACGCTACCTCGCATTATTTGACTAATGCGTTTCCCTTGTCTCGGACCATTAACGCCATCTCCCGATGAAAAAAAGGAAATAGAGAGGTTAGGTACCAAGATGGCGCCGCACGTGACAGCTGTTCACTGACAGTCGTATACAAGATACGGAGACCGGGACGTCTTTCAATTTGCTAGCGAATAAGTCATGTGTCTACATTTCGAGAGAGAATGCTGTAAAATGGACGTTTTATTATTATGGAGTTAAAAAAAACATACATTTCATCTTTACGGAAGCTTATACGTTGACTTCTTTTATCATTTCATTTTGAAATGACATATACTTTTTGTACGAAAACGAATGACATTTGAAATTATGTAATGGACTAAAATATGTATTTAAATCTGCTGAACTAATAATCCATATAGCGTATCATGCAGTATGTCCTTATATTTCTTACGCTCTTCATTTATATATACAATGACTTTGAAAAGTTCAAATTTTACTCGAAAATTCAAACCTCATTCTCTGTCAAAGAGAAAGATTTTTGTTAAACACATCTTGATATTTATAAGTTTTAAAATACAGTTACTTGTTATCAATTTAAAATGTTTTCCCAGATTAAATGTGTTTACCGACTAAACAGCAATTTATTCACCCTTAAATCTCAATATTAAAACATATATTTCATACGCCACACAACCTTTAAATAAATTTTTGTACATAACATGTTTTGATTGGCTGAACCCGTAAAAATAATCAAGGGTTTCACTGTGCTAACGTAAAAAATCCGATGTCTCCAAATTCATAGATCGGAATACTGATAACTGGGATGTGCGTATCAAATGGAAGAGTATATTTCTTGTAAACAACTCTTCAGCCAGAAAATCTGATCGATGCCGACTAGCTGACTAAATATAAGATGGAAGAACAATGTCTTTAAAGGCGTATCCACACTTGAAATACTAAACTGTAGAGCAGCAGACATTGAAAGTGAGATGAACATTTATATTGAAAGTGAGATGAACACAGGAAGTAATATTAAAAAAAGAACATGTCGACCAAATCAGAATGTTTGGAAATCGCAAAAAACTGTTTGCGTTAAAAATATATGACATAATAATTCATTGTAAAAATATCTGAAATCCTTAAAATCGCTTAAGGTGACTTGATTTGTTGTTTAAAATCGAATCATAATAATTAAAATAGTTATTCTAGTTTAAAATATGGACATGATCCTTTTTGAGTGAACAATTCTACTTTAATCTTTTTTGAATGAATGGATCTGGGACATTTGTTCGATTTCAAAAATATTTTACAAAAAATAATCAAAAAATAATTGGGTAGAGACATTAATTATAATTTTAATCAAATAAAATAAGTAAAGTGTTACAAAATAAGAAGAAATATTACTATAAAACTATAAATATATGTAGGTAGATAAAGCTGTATAATGACTGTACATTACACTGCACGTACGATTTAAAACTGACAGTGAACTGGTATGAAGTTAGACACAATCGGAAAGCTATGATTGGTCAATTCGGACATGATCTTTTTTGATTGGTTTGAAGCTTGGACAAGATTCTTTTTGAAAAAATATATTTTTTTTATTATGATTTTAAAATTATTTATGTGCTTTTCTCATTAAAACGAAAATGTTAAACAGCTCTGTACCATCGATAAGAAAAAATCTGCTTTATCAACTCATTTTTTGTATCCGATGGGCATGATTTTTTTTAATGTTACCTCCTCAATTGTCAGATGCATTTAAATTGTTCCACGTTTTTTTAATGTTACCTCCTCAATTGTCAGATGCATTTAAATTGTTCCACGTTTTTTTAATGTTACCTCCTCAATTGTCATATGCATTTAAATTGTTCCACATTTTCGTTTAATGGACAGCTGCACTCAACAACGGAACGGAGAATCAGAATGAAGAAAATTATATAAAATACGTGATACCCTTTGCTTAAAAATTTTGATAAAATCCTGTGACTCCGTCATCTCCCCCTCTCTCTCGCACTCCTTACAGCCGCCTGCGTCTGCTAAAAAACGTCTATTGAATCATATATGAAACCGGCGGGACGTGAGATAGTGATAACGAGATATCATTCATGTTATCGCTTAAAATAAATCACTATACACGTGCAAAAAATAAAAAAAATAATGATTTTATTCAAAAACAGGATGGAAATATTAGTGTATCCAGAAACGGGGTTAAAAAGATAAAGGGAGAGATTGCCAGATGTTTGTTTTTCCCGCTAAAAAGTAAATAATAATTCACGCGAGATATCACGTATTTTTTTTATTGCTACTTATGAAAATATAATACATTTGGAAGTATATTATAATCACTAATGAAAATATAATACATGTAACAGTATGTTATAATCACTAATAAAAATATAATACATTTAACAGTATGTTATAATCACTAATGAAAATAAAGAACATTAACAGTATGTTATAATCACTAATGAAAAAAAAAATCAAAGTCAATATGTTTATCAGCTGTTATATCTTGTAAAAAAAAAAAAGAGGGGAACCTGGTCGACATGATTGGAACCCTTTCGTAAAACGAAAATAAAAATCATACACAGTTTCTCAATAGAAAATAAGGATTTTATAGTTGGTACCAAAGATAAAAAAAAAACAAAAAAAATGTTAAATGACGGTTGTGTGAAAGAATTAAAACCTTTTTACCCTTTTTTTCGAACTTTTTATCTCTTTATAAATACAAAAAAAATAGTTTTGAATTTTATAAGGTAGGAACGATATAAAAATATTTAATAAAGTTTTATATCAAATTTGAAGGTAATCGGTTTTATAGAACTTGAGATTTTATGTCGACCAGGTCGAAAAAAGTTATTTGGAGAAAAACGCGTTTAAAGTTTTGAGATTATTGTCCGAGTCATTCCGGTGCGGCGTAATTGCTGCCTCATTTATAGCTATAACTTCGTAAATATTGAAAATTTTAAAATTTCCTTTTGAGAGCATACTTTTAAAAGTCTAAACTTTGAGAATATGCAAAATAAAACTATTTTTTGCTAATTTCAAGAATAGAATTCCCCCTTAATGCGTTCCGCAAGTCCAACCATCTCAGACAACTCTTTTTCATCTTACTTAACACTTCAACCTTAAGTTCACATTCATCCTTCATCACTTCATTCCTTATTCTGTCATATATTTTCACCTCATGTATTATTCTAAGTGCGTGAATTTCCGCAGTATTTATTTGGCTGTTTTCAATTTTTTCAACGTCCACGTTCACTCTTATACATTAAAGTTGATACAATAATACTGTTGTGGGTTATTGATTTAGCAAATTTTGATAATTTCCAGTTCGAGTATATATATTATAGTGCCCCGTTGACTTTGTTGCCTATCGCTACACGTCACTCGATATCCTTCGCAACTCTTCCATCATCTGAGAATATACTACCTAAATAGCAGAATTCTTCAACTTGCTCAAATATTACATTATTTTGGTATATACAAGTAAATGAAAACACGTTTGATTACTTTTCTTTTCGATAATTTTAAAATAAACTGTTTTTTATAAAACTTAACGTAAAAAAGTATTATGCAAAAAAGAAGTCGCCCCCGGGTGGACTCGAACCACCAACCTTTCGGTTAACAGCCGAACGCGCTAGCCGATTGCGCCACGGAGGCTGACGGACGTCGCTCGAAAATTACTCAACAAATCGCTATGGTTAGTCGTGCAACTTCAGAGATGTCGTTATTTCACGAATGTTAAAACTGCTTCAAGATTAAATATATTCGTAGATACATAAAACGACTCATTGCGAAATCAGCAAAACAAATATGTACGATGCACACATTTAATTTCAAAATGAAGCCTAATTAAAAATAAACACAGTCAAAAATATTTTGTACTATAATCTTAAGCAATTCAATATAAATATTTTTTTTTCTTAGTGTAATTTTTTTATTAGAAGATATTTTAATAGAATAAAGGCTCTTAACATTTCCCTACATGTGCTAAAAAAATCCGCCTTTTGTGATTGTTCAAGCACTTCGCCATAGAGATCATTATTGCACATTATGCTAGCACTCAAGTATTTAAATTTTGTTACTTTTTCAATTGGTGTGTCGTTGATCGCCACACTGCATCCAACTTGCTCTCTGGCTAGAGTCATCCATTTAGTCTTGCTGATGATATTATAATCACTAATGAAAATATAATACATTTGACAGTATGTTATAATCACTATTTAAAATATATTACATTTGACAGTGTATTATAATCACTTTTGAAAATATAATACATTTGACAGTATATTATAATCACTATTGAAAATATAATACATTTGACAGTATATTATAATCACTATTGAAAATATAATACATTTGACAGTGTATTATAATCAGTATTGAAAATATAATACATTTGACAGTATATTATAATCACTAATGAAAATATAATACATTTGCTTTATAACAATTTTATCCAGTCAACCAGCTTTTATTTCAAAATTATTATCGATATCCGTGGACGTTGATAACCTCCGTGACATTGTTGATAATACGCCTGTCTCTTATGATCTTGAAGTTGCGGGTACGATTCCTGTAAAAAACGAGATTTAAAAAAATCCAGTCTTGTTTTCACTTAAGGTCTATTTAACATTTTTGTGGTCGGTTGGAAGAGATTTATTCATGGTAGTAAGCCCGCCTGATTATACTATATGCAACAAAAGGACAATCAATTAAAAAATGTATTATACTTTGTTAAATAATGCATTTTTTTAGTAAATACTTACATGCCATCACGGAAAAATCAAGGAAAAGGGAACAACACGTGAAATACTTTTACATTGGATATTTTTTTTCAAATTAAAGTGTTCATCTTATGTTGACGTTATACGCGTATGTTACTAAATCTAGTCTGATTACAATAAATAATTATTTTCATTTCATCTTTATATTAACCCTATATTTTAATATCTCTCGTGGCTTTAGGTAAACGTTAAATAACTTCGGAGCCATCGTGTCGTTGATCGCCACACTGCATCATATGATAATGATTTTTTTAATTCAAACTAATTTAACTACTTATCTAAATCCTGTAAAAATATACTAAACTATTTTCTTTGTCTGCAAGTCAAGATAATGTTGTTCATTCTTAGATCTAAAAACTTTTTCTGCAAGTCAAGATAATATTGTTAATTCTTAGGTCTAAAAATTTTGTCTGCAAGTCAAGATAATATTGTTCATTCTTAGGTCTAAAAACTTTGTCTGCAAGTCAAGATAATATTGTTCATTCTTAGGTCTAAAAACTTTGTCTGCAAGTCAAGATAATATTGTTCATTCTTAGGTCTAAAAACTTTATCTGCAAGTCTAGATAATATTGTTCATTCTTAGGTCTAAAAACATTGTCTACAAGTCAACATAATATTGTTCATTTTAAAGTCTAAAAACTTTGTCTACAAGTCAAGACAATATTATTCATTCTTAGGTTTAAAAACTGAATATTTTCATTCAGGAAAACGCCCAGAGACAGTTGTCTCTTTTTTTTTCATTTAACCGGTTTAAATCCGCGAGAATTTCTTCCACTCAGCATTTTTAAATCTGGGGCAAAACTTTTACTGAACGTAAAATAGAATTGAACTCGTTAAAATTGGTCACGGCCTCAGCTAAATCCACTTCAATGGCGAGATGCAAAAACGTGATCAAATCTCCCCAGACTTAACTCATTTAGTCATTTGTGTTCGGAAGTGGAAGCAGATCGTCAGTATCTGAAATACCTTTATCCAAATTATTTATAAACTTTTTTATTGTGTTGGTAACAAATCTGTGTGTAATGTTTTTAAATAATATAATAAACATACCATTTATACAGCGCAGTTTAGCAAGCAGAAGCTCATCAAGGTCTGTCTAACTCGGGTATTGAACACGCTCTTATCAAAAGATTAAGTAGATAGCAAAAGGATTAAGTAGATAGCAAAAAGATTAAGTAGATAGCAAAAAGATTAAGTAGATAGCAAAAAGATTAAGTAGATAGCAAAAAAACATAAATTTAGAGTAAAAATAGAAAGGTCAAGGCTGCGATCACAAGATTGAGTACTTCCCCGCACTTGCGTGTATTTAGAAAAAAAAACGTGGTGAAGAAACCGCAGAAAAATTACCAAAAGAAGACGAAGTACAAAGAAAACCTTTGCAGATCTTCTAATATTCGATAGTAATACAACAGGCTTAAGGTAGAGTGGTGTGTTTGCAGATCTTCCGATATTCGATAGTAATACAACAGGCTTTAGGTAGAGTGAAGTGTTTGCAGATCTTCCGATATTCGATAGTAATGCAACACGCTTTGTTGTTTATAGTTAAGGCATTAACGTTGTGGAGGTTTAAAGACATTGTAATTTATTTTTATCAAACACTGTTTATTCCACTTTTTTGTGACGGTATAACCCTACCGGTTTCAAGGCTTTCACCTCATCTTCAGGGGAGCGCAAACAAGACTAAATGCTGTTCGAACTGACACCGATAGTCTTGTTTGTTTGCAGATCTTCCGATATTCGATAGTAGTACAACAGGCTTTACTTAGAGTGACATGTTTGCAGATCTTCCGATATTCGATAGTAATACAGCAGGCTTTAGTTAGAGTTACATATTTGCAGATCTTCCGATATTCGATAGTAATGTAACAGGCTTTATTTAAAGTGAAGTGTTTGCAGATCTTCCGATATTCGATAGTAATACAACAGGTTTTAGTTAGTGTGACATGTTTGCAGATCTTCCGATATTCGATAGTAATACAACAGGCTTTAGTTAGAGTGACATGTTTGCAGATCTTCCGATATTCGTTAGTATTACAACAGGCTTTAGTTAGAGTGACATGTTTGCAGATCTTCCGATATTCGATAGTAATACAATAGACTTTAGGTAGAGTGTAGTGTTTGTGTGTATTTTTTGCCTGAGATACATCGCAAGGTATTCATCTTGCCTGAGATACATCGCAAGGTATGTTCTGTGACGTGACTTTTTTCTAGTGTTAAGTACAATACAGTCATGCACATGTTGCCTGCCTAGAAATCAAGTCACCTTAAGCGATTTTAAGGATTTCAGATATTTTTATAATGAATAATTGTCATGTATTTTTAATGCAAACAGTTTTTTGCGGTTTCTCAACATTCTGATTTGGTGGACATGTTCTTTTTTTAATATTACCTCCTCAAATTTTCATCTCACTTTCAATGTCCAAGCATTTGTTAAAATTTTTTGCATATGTGTATTAGTAATAATTTAAACCAAATAAATACATACATACATATATTTCTTCAAATATTCTTCGAGTTCAGGTTACCTCATTCACAGGTCTCCAAACACCAAGTCTCTGTTACATCTTCAGGTGGTAGTTCAAACTGTTGTAACAGCTGCAGAATACAAGGAACTTCTAACTTGGATTCCTCGGACGACAATTTGGAAACCGCTGGTGTATCGAAATGGACGTAGTTGTAGGACAACTACACAGTTGAGTTGTATTTACAATCAATCATTAAGTGATCGATTATTGAATGATAATTTAATCACAACTGAGAGGCAGTTTTCATTTGAATAAATTCAAATATTAGCTGGCACTAAACCAAGTAGGTCGAACACGTCACTTTAATCAATAAATATATTCGGTGACATTTATCTAACATCCAAAATAAGCAAATAAAAAAACGTTATTTCGTCTGGATACCGCATTTTAGCTTCGTCTGGATACCGCGAGAGACAGCATTTTCCTCAGTTCATTAATCGAACCTCCCGGCTAAGGACCACTGGAATAGACGTGGAACTCGTCATCGTATGTGTTGTCAATACTACTTTGTACATGGAAAGGCAATAACATTTACATAAGTCTTACGCGTGTTAGTATTGTTACCAGACAAATGAAATTTTACAAGTTTTACAAGACAAAATTTTACAAGACCGAGAACCCTTTATTTTATAGGGTCCCACCGGGAATCGAATTCGATACTTCCGGGTAGAAATCGACCATCTTACCAACTAGGCCACGGAGGTCATCCATTAAGTAAATTTATTTAACACTTTTATTGCAAATACAATCTGACGGCTTATTGCCAGGCGGCAGTCTCTTCCAACCAACCAGAAAAAAAAATAAAGCAAGTTACGTGGTCGCATAAATCATTCAAATGAATATCCATCTCCATGAAATCCATAAACACATACGTGAGCATATGCCCACGAATCCCACAAAGATGGACAATCACCCGAACATTATTTTTCATATAAAGTGAGATATCATCAATCAAAATGAAAGGAAAGGATGGTGGAGAGGAAAGGAAAAAGAAAAATCAGGAATGAAACACGTTATTTTACTGACTAGAAATTAAGAGTTTTTTCAGGCGCTTCTTAAAGCATGCCAAGGATGGAGCGAGTCTTATATTGGTTTGTAACTGATTCCAGAGTCTCACTGCATGGACAGTAAAGGACGACGTAAAAAAAGAGGAGCGGTGAACTGGAAAGGCCAATAGACAATCTCTGTTTAAGCGTAGCGCTAATCCATAATTGGAAAGACGCTGAAATTTTTCGGCGAGATAAGAGGGGGCGGTGGGACAGTTAAGGATATTATACAATAGCGACAGTATGTAAATTTGGCATCTATTTCTAATGTTCAACTAGTAAAGTATGATCATATAACTCCAAAGCCTTCTGGTATGAAGTTATATGATCGTACTTTCGTAGGTCCACCTGTTCTGTGGATTTCATGTTTTTTTTCAATATAAAACGTTTTTTATCTCTCTATGATGCTCCGAGATTTTTCGCAAAGCTGATTATCAAAAATGAAAAAAAACTGGATTGCAGATTTAATAATGTAATTCTGAAAAATAACATATTCCCTTTTTACACATGACGAAGTTAAATAACAAAATCTTCCTTCTGCCCAGTCTGAAAAGCAGTAAAAAATGAAGCAATGAAATTTTACATAGAATTCTGAGATATGAGGAAGGAAGACGAAGAAAGTTTATGACAATGAAAGCAGCTTATCAGAGAGAAAGATTGTTTAAGGAAGCAGTCGAATAGGGATCGATAGTAAATGGCTCGCAACCTTATTGAGGCTATTTTTATGAAATGTTTTATAAAATTCATACATATTGCTCTGAATTTTTTTCTTTAAGACTTTACCGAATGTCCTTGAAGGACGCGCTGATGATTTTGATTGTTTGGTATTTAAATAAAATACGTCAATTAGCAATGCGGAAGCAGAGAGTGAATGAATCGATGAATAATAAATAGTGATAAATGATGCTTTATTTATCGGTAAGTAGGTATTTATACATTTCAGAACGGGCGCGGGAGTGCACCCGCAATATATTTTTATCTCGCTTCTGTGCGTGCAGAGATGGTCGATTGAAATATTGCAGACATCGCAATTAGTGTTGTGGGTAGACAATTTGTTTGCGAAAACGGCGAGACAGCGTGATGCGTTCTCTTTCTACTGTGGAATGTATCGTAAATAGTATTTGGGGGTAAACAATATCAATGTTTTGGTATGCGACCTTTGGACATATCCAAAGGTCGTTTCGTCGGTCGTTGACCGTGTATGTTGACAATATTTCAGCGATGACAGTAGTTCCTACAAGACCTTTACACATCTCGATGTAACCATGTCAGTCATATTCTTCTTCTTGGTGGATTCCTCATGTCTGAGGGTCGCTCTTTGTCGTTCCTACTCCGGTGTCTGTTATAATGCTAATGATTGACTTCACATTTTACTGATTATTAAACTCGATAATTCATTAATTATTTTTTAACACACCGGTAACTTACAAAACTTAACGTTTAATTGAATATATAAATAGTTTTATAATTGAAATATATTGTTGAACATATCATATGCAAGTTTTTTTTTACTGAACAAAGTTAAAATATAGGACAAACATTGGCCAAGGCTATACCTATATACAAATTTATTACTTAACTAATCTTAATGAAATATTATAATTTATGAACTTACTTAATCTTATTTTCCTACATGTCATTTTATTTTTATTTGTTACAATCTTAGTATATGATTTCTTAGAAATAATTAACACCTTCATACTACTTATAACTAGATAACAATTCTTACAACTATTTTTTTAACAAAACAAGTCCACTCGTTCAGGCTACTTGTATTCCATTACATTGACTCAGATCTTGGTCCTCCCAGCTAATACTGGACTAGTCAGACAACAGATAATGCTTCGGGAGCCTGTACTTATAACGGAAGGGTAGATCGGATTTACTCTCGTAAGTCCCCAGGGCAGCGACTAAGGGATTGCTGTGATTTTGTTGACTTATAGAACTTCACGGTCAAAGCGAGGATGTAGTGTTTCTTTTCGCTGTTTGGCGGAAAGTCGGGTAAGGTTTGTTCTAGGATGGGTGCCAAGTATATTTGTGTCCAGTAAGTTATATGTTATGTTATATAATTTACCTAGTACCGTGAAGGGAAAATGAAACAACTGTGACCGTGAAGAGAAAATGAAACTAAACATTGCAGAAGCTACTGCGTAAATAAGTATTACAATTATGAAGCACAAGATATCAAACAAACCGGCAAATTAGAAAGCAATTTTGTTTATTTGCAATTTACTTTAATTTTGCAATCTAATTTATACTTGCAATTTTGTTTTTTTTTTGTAAACCATTTTGAACGTTTTTACAAAATGTATTAAAATAAATTTACTGTCATTCGCATTTGTAATACGTACCCACTTAAAAATTAAGAAATCATCATACAATTTGGTGGTGTTTTAAAATGATAAAAAAATTGATTTTTTCTTGACGCGTTGATGGGATAGAATGTAAATAAGTGTAACAATTAACAAATACTTAATAATTGTTTTCACACATCGATGGACGGGATTTTCAGCAAATTTTTAATAATTTGACTTTTGAATACAAAACGTTTCCGACTCCTGCTGTACGAGTAGTAAAGCGTGGAGATATGTCATTTCTCTTATCTTTTCCCGTCATATGTAAAATATGTTTTCATCATAAAGATGAAATGACTGCCTATTTTGAATGTATGTCATAAATCGAGATAAAATCAAAAATCTAAAGGTAATATAGTAACCCCCCGTTATCGGCGAGGGATAAGTTTCATACTGTCACCTCCCGCGTATGACGAAATCCACGAATAACAGTAAACCCCTCCTGGAGCTTTTTACACGCGCGTGATGTATTGTTTCAATACATTTTGATATCTGCAACGATTGTTTTATTTTCTTTTCATACTAAGTCTTCTCCCTGGCTCCATCCCAACGCATTGTCTACGAAGACTGTTGGGGTCAGCTCTCCTGTATGCTCTTAGGTTGTATGCTCTTCTGTTCCGGACTACGTCCCTCAAGCCGTGCCTCTGCATCAGGTTATCTTTTTGCACCACCCATGAATTCTATAGTATTCCTCTGGTTGTTATTCGAGGAAGATCCATGGAGATTGCCTGGTTCACAATGTGATAGGGTGCTCTGCGTCCAACGTGCCTATACCATCTCAATCGCCTCTCCTCCATCTTGCTGTTGATGTCTGTAACACCTAGGCTTCTATGCATGCGTGAGCTTTTTATTTTGTCTCTTAGGGACACACCAGCTGACCATCTTAGCATGCGCATTTCAGCAGTTTCTAGTTGCCTAGAGTAAGAGTTATACATCGTCCAGTATTCGGAGCCATAGAGGAGTGTGGGTCTGATAATCGTTTGGTATACTTTTCCTTTTAACTTTACTGGCATTTTCGGATCACATAGAACTCCCGTCATCGATCTTAACTTTATTTTCTTACTAAGTGTAGAATTTTTAAGTTTGTCACTTAAAACAAGCACTTTAATCAATCTCTTTGTAATCTCTGAATCACTAGCATTACTAATTTTGCATTTCGAAGGCAAACATTGCGATACTAAGAACACTGCGATCACAACGAGAGATGGAATTCGACGAGTTACATGGGTGACTTGTGATAAATCTTTGGATCATCGGTAGGCCTGCCTTTATCGTTGGTAGCACCGATTCGACGCGAGATTGAAAAGAAATCGCAGGAGGTCGTCCGCGAGCAAATGAAACCGCAAATACTGATTCCGCGGATAGCGCAGAACTACTGTAAATGTTTTAGTATAAAACTAACTTTTTAGTATAGACATGACCCCAAAATCATATGGAATTTTCTAAATTATATACAAAGAGGCCCATCAGTCGAGCTCCAGTTTCAAACAGTCATATATTTTTTTGTAAATTCTTTTGTAGATTCTTTTGTAGATACGTAGAACAGGCTTCCTTATTTTTATAATGTAGAATTTAACTACATAGGTTGATGATACAGTCGTTTACGCTGAAAATAAGGCTGATTTAGAGACTGATAAGTTGATTGCATTCTCAGATATTTCTTTTCACAATGAAAGATCTGAAAATGACTCTTGCGAAAACAGAAGTCATGGTGACAGAAAAGTGAAAAAGAAAAAGTTAATGTGATATATAGGTGAGTAGTGAAATTTAAAAGAAAATTTTACTACGATTGCAAGACGAATGATTAGAGGACGAAAACAAACAGTCTTAAAATGTCTTCAGAACAGCAAGCCTGAACAACATGAAGGGGTTGACAGGCCTGGATTGTGATAGAATGACAACGTCGATAGGGATTTATCTGGGGCTCAGGGACAAGATAAGAAATCGATTGAAATAAACTCTAGAAGAGAACTGGTCCAATCTGAGTTATTATACACAAGATGGTGATGTAAAATGTGAGTTGAATAAATGTTTGTTTTGCATACATACATCCATATTTCATTCAGAAGCTTTCATGTTTTGAGTTTACATACGCACACATAAACATTTCAACAATAAAGTGATGTCCTTTGTACTTCATTGTTATTCATCCCTTTTTCTCAGAGAAAGAAACGGGGCTGCTAAAGGTAGCCAATAGAACAAGGGGAAGAATTTGTATAAATATGAATAATTCAAACGCGAAAACAAACCGCTTTTGTAACAGGGCTGTGCGTTGGGAATATTATGCATAAGACCAGTGTTTTAAGTAACACACTACAAGAAGTGCAGTTCAAGCTTAGGAGAGCTTGAAAAAGCCCCGTTACTTAAAAAGAAGCTTAAACATTGGTTCTTTTTCAAAGTAACTTTAACAACACTGCATGGAACAATTTATTTAAAAAGTATACTTATGTAAAAAGTTAATGCATAAGTTTATAGAAAATATGATTCAATGCAGTCAGAAGGTAGTTCTTTTCACAGGGCATTGCTGAATCGGAGAAAAAAGGTTCAAATACACACTAAAGCAAGGGTTCCTTTCACAGGATTTGAAATGTAAAAAAAATCAAATGCACACTAAAGGAACACTTCCTTTCACAGGGCATTGCTGAATCTGAGAAAAAAGGCTCAAATACACACTAAAGCAAGGGTTCCTTTTACAGGATTTGAAATAGAAAAAAATAATCAAATGCGCACTAAAGGAACCCTTCCTTTCACAGGGCATTACTGAATCTGAGATAAAAGCCTCAAATTCACATCTAAGCAAGGGTTCCTTTTACAGGATTTGAAATTGAAACAAAAAATCAAATGCACACTAAAGGAACCCTTCCTTTCACAGGGCATTACTGAATCTGAGATAAAAGCCTCAAATACACACTAACGCAAGGGTTCCTTTCACAGGATTTAAAATGGAAAAAAAATCAAATGCACACTAAAGGAACCCTTCCTTTCACAGGGCATTACTGAATCTGAGATAAAAGGCTCAAATACACACTAACGCAAGGGTTCCTTTCACAGGATTTAAAATGGAAAAAAAATCAAATGCACACTAAAGGAACACTTCCTTTCACAGGGCATTACTGAATCTGAGATAAAAGACTCAAATACACACTAACGCAAGGGTTCCTTTCACAGGATTTAAAATGGAAAAAAAATCAAATGCACACTAAAGGAATCCTTTCTTTCACAGGGCATTACTGAATCTGAGATAAAAGGCTCAAATACACGCTAAAGCAAGGGTTCCTTTTACAGGATTGCAAATAGAAAAAAAAATCAAATGTACACTAAAGGAACCCTTTCTTTCACAGGGCATTGCTGAGTCTGAGGAAAGAAGTTCAAATGTATCTTAAAGCTATAGTTTATTTCACAGGCATTGCTGAATCTGAGAAAACAAAGCTCAAATACGCACTAAAACAAGGGTTTAGTTCACAGAGCGTTGCTGAATCTGTGATAATGTTGTTGGACATTGAAAAATACTGATAGGGAATTCATTGTTTATATGTTGTTGCTTTGAAATGTAGATTTTTTAATGTTTGGGGTATGTTTTGTTTTATTTATTTATTTACATGAAAGGTATGTACATGTATGAATTAAAAAATAAAGTAAATATAAAAACGAGACAAACTAAAACCTGTTAAAGTGAACACTCAAATTATATGGATATGGGCTTGTTGCATGTCATTTGTTGTGTTACAGTAAACAGGCTAGTGCCTTTTTACTCCATACAAAGCAACGGTATTTTTCCTCAACTATTTCAAAATAAGTTAATTGTATGTTGAATCATTTTGTGCGTACATATATGTATGTAAATTAAGCATTTTTGGTTAAGGCAATGCATCCTGGTGGGAGAGCTTTGTATCTATAAAAATGCTTTAAAGCAATAAACCCGTCGTATTAACTTTGTATAATCATGAACACAAAGGTTAATGAAATATTTGTATCCAAATTTCGTATTATGCAAGAAAATATGTAAAATAACTTCACTTAGAATCATTTATTTATTTGACACTTTTATTGCAAATACAATCTGGTGGGAGTATTGCCAGGAGGCTCTTCTCTTCTAACCAACTAGACAAAAGTAAATCCAACAAATTACATGGTCGCAAAAAAACATTCAAATTACTATCCACCCTCACGAAATACATGAACACATACATGAGCATACGAACCCCACAAAGACGAAAGGACAATCACCAGAATATTATTTTTCATATAAAGTTATATGACATCAATCAAAGGAAAAGGAAGGGATGGTGGAGAGGAAACGAAAAAAAATCAGGAATGAAACACGTTATATTACTGACTAGAAATTAAGAGTTTTTTCAGTCGCTTCTTAAAGCATGCCAAGGAGGGAGAGACTCTAACATTGATTTGTAATTGATTCCAGAGTCTGACTGCATGGACAGTAAAGGACGACGTAAGAAAAGAAAAGTGGTGAACCGGAAAGGTCAATAAACAATCTCTGTCATATTTAGAATATTCATATGATATGCATTCGTACTGTAAATTTACGTCAACTTGGAATTAAATATAAGACAAATATTTAGTCAAATTTCTCAACATTAAGATCTTTTTGTTTTATATAAATAAAAATTCATTAGATAAATTTCATTTCTTCTTGATTTGTTATCGAAACTCACTTTATATGTTTATACAAAAACGGTGCAACCAAAAAAAAATATTATTATCGAATAAGAATACGGAATAAGGTGATTATGGATGAATGTGAACTTAAGGCTGATGTATTTAGTAGGATGAAAAAGAGCACGCTCAGATGATTTGGGCATATGGAACGAATTAATGAAGAAAGTTTAATAAAACAGATATACAGTGCAAACGTGAGGGGAAGACGTGGTAAAGAATGATCAAGGCAGTATAGTTGGGTAAAGTGAATAATATTTTTTGTAACTAGGAAGCGTAAAAAGTCAGAGAAATCGTAGAAATTGTATGGATGTAGAAGAGGTGAAAGATACATGTTAAGAAAGAAAAGTCTGACACTCTGTTCTTTCCGCCTACCACGTACTGTGTCGTACGAGTATGTATATAAGCAAACTTAACCTGGATCAAGGTGACTAAATTTTAGATCAGATAAAGTGAGAAGTACGGATATTAGAAAAATTGTGCGTGACAAGATGTATGTATTATATTATATTACGGTTTCATTGTATACAGTACAATCTGGCGAATTTTATGACGGTCGCTTCATCTACATGTATGAATGTGGATGAAGCTAAATTTGTTTGTTTGGACAGAAAAATGATGAAATCTGTTCTCTCTGCTTAATCCGCAATATACAACATTGCCTGGCCATATCTACGAGTATACCATATATACATCAAATGTTTTCGCACGAATATCAACCCAGTTGAAAAAGATTGTCTTAAAACAAACCCTTCGAAAGCTATGTTATGTTTCCCTCAATAACTCAAAATGGTTAAAATGTAAGTTTGATACTTGTTACCAGGGCTGTGGAGTCGGAAGAAAAAAAACACGACTCTGACTCCGACTCCGATTCCTATATTTACCAACAACACGACTCCGACTCCACAACTCCGACTCCACGACTCCGACTCCACGACTCCGACTCCACAACTCCGACTCCACAACTCCGACTCCACAACTCCGACTCAAAAAAGCTCAATTTTATCAGGTTGTTTCCTACCTTTGCATATAGCCATTTTTTTCATGTTATACGGATAAAAATAAAACAAGATCAAACTTTAATAATTATTTATTAGAATTTATTCTTAAAAACAACATTGCTTCTATTAAATCTGTATTCGTAGAGGCTCTCAAATCAGAATTGAGAATTTTAAGAGCGGAAAATAACCACTCTACGGATACTTGGGTTGGCGGTAATGCTGTAACGATCAATGCTGAATCTTTTACGATTTCTAGATACCGCTGTATTGCCATTGCAACATTTAACTTATAAGTTCGGTCAATTTTTTCCATTATTTTCAATGCATCATAAAATTCAATTTTAAATTTTGAAATAGAGTCTCCTTCATCTATATTGGGACTGTGATTCAAACGAGGACGTTTTAGTTTATCTTGTTCATTGAGATATTTTTCTATTATTATTTTTCTATTATTCGGCGGTGTCGGATGAAGATGATGATACTTGGTGTACGCTGCCTGCTGTCGTCTCTTTTTCTAGTCGAAGGCCTTTCATACGAACGGTTAATTCAAACAGAGCGTTTTTAGCTCTATTTATTTCTTCTTCCGTCAATATGGATCGAACCATGGGGTTAACATAGATCCCAGCCAATAGAATTTTCTTTCGACGTGAGAAAGAAGGAGACAAACACATTTTCGTAGACTTGATGCATTAAATGGATCTCGGTGATTCACCATATCGGCACGACTTGCGCCTGCAAGTTTAATATTCGTGCACAATACACATTCATTATAATAATAAAAAAAAAATGTATTTTAAATTTTAACGAAAAAGTAGTCGGAGTCGCTCGTTTTTTACGACTCCTACTCCGACTCCGACTCCGGCCCAAACACCGCGACTCCGCGACTCCGACTCCAACTCCGACTCCGACTCCACAGCCCTGCTTGTTACAGACATATAATAAATTACATTTATTTTTAAATAAATGAAAAAAAAAGTGTATTTAAATTAAAAAGATTTATTTCTGGAATTGAAAATCAATTCCAAGCCGGCTGGTATACTAGAACATACCTAAGATCTACGAGTACATGCGAGTTCAAATAAAACACTGATAAATTGTTTTATTTAACTGTTAAAAAAACAGGTACCAGGAATCGATCGGGGACCATACCGGAGTTTAGTAATTCAGATATTAATTCAAATATTATTTTTTTATTAAAAACTATTTTAAAATTGTTATCCATAGCAAAAAATATTCCTTCACCGTGAATCGATACCAAGCCTCCTGGGTGAGAGACATGTTTCCTAGCCATTAGACAAGGTTCAGTAGTTCACACGCTAGTTCAAATAAAACTTATTGTTAAAACAGTTTTTAAAATTAGTAGCAATAACAAAAAATAATTATTCCGGTACCGGGAATCGAACCCCAGCCTCCTGGGTGAGAGCCAGGTATCCTAGCCACTAGACCATACCGGAGTTGGGTATTTCATACGCATGTGCAAATAAAAGAAATTTCATAAAACAAGATTTAATATTTTGTTAAAAAAAAAACTTTCCGGTACCGGGAATCGAACCCGAGCCTCCTGGGTGAGAGCCAGGTATCCTAGCCACTAGACCATACCGGAGATGAGAAGGGCGCTAGAATGTATTTATATTAAATACGACTAGACTACCCACATAAAACGTGACTCAAGAGTTTTGAATCAATTTGTTCCACAAGTTAACATAATAGGATCAGTTTAAGTGAGCTTTTAACATTTCAAGTCAACATAGCATTGTTAAGCTACTTTGAATGATTTTCACAGCTACTTTGTTTGATTTAAGATAGCATGCTACTCAAGTATTATGCGAGTATATAAAAATATTCACGACATTCATTTATTCGTATAGCACCCCTCAACGACGCTACGGACATATTTTTTATTTTATTTGTTTTTCAACAATACAATGTATGTTAATAAAAAAAATTTAAAGTAGTAAGTGTTTTAATTGCAATATTTTCAAAATAATCTTAGAATATAAAACACAATGAAACATTTGAAATAATACATGAGTACACACATCAATTTTTTTTCATAATTTCTGTCCGGTTTTATACTGATCATACAGGTTAAACCCAATTACATATAGAGTTTATAGATGTTTGTATACAGCTACAAGAAATAATAATTAATAAATAAGAAATATTTATAAGTCGTAACAACTAACAACTTGTTTTAAAAAAATCGGTAATGTTTAGGAGCGTTGGAGATCTTTTTCGGGCTGCCGGTGACAAAGATATCTACTCTCAAGTGATATTCAACGTTGGGGGGACCTGACATGACACTGGGAAGAAGAAGACTGTTTAATATGTCCATATTAGGCATAAGAGGCCATATTCAAAAGGGACAGCTCGTGAAACAAAGGAAGAGCATTCTGTAGGTAAGATCTACTTATCGCCAGTCTACATTGGTCAACATTTATGTACCTCGAATAGTTGTCAGGAACTTCTTGTTCTTCTTCCTCTTGGTTTAGATCGTATGACCTTTTTGTGACGGTGGGCTGTCCTGGGATGATGACGTCCTTCCACCTTTTCGGCGGCCTTCCTGGTAATTTCCTGCTGTTAGGGTTTTCAGTCTTAGCGATTCTTGCCAGCCTTATATCCTCCATGCGGTCCACATGATCCCCCCAGAAGCGTATTCTGCTTCTTCCCCACGTCACTTTGTCTTCAACACCACAGAAAGACATTATCGTCTCATTTCTGATCTGAACTCGAAGAGTTCTGCCTGCGATGGACCGCAGGGTTCTCATTTCTGCCACTCTGAGAAAGTTTTTTGTCCTGTTGGTATCGGTTATCACTTCCATCCCATATGCCATGATGGGGCGGTCGCATGTCTTATATATCCTGACCTTACTTTCGGTTAGCATGTGTTTGTTTATCCATATAGTGTCCCGCAGGCAGCCAGCCAAATCTGTCGCTTTATTGGTTTGTGCTCGTACTTCACTATATAGGTCACTATTGCTGGAGATCTCGACACCTAGGTAAGTGAATCGCATGACTTGCTCGATGGGCACGTTATCGATGATCAGTTTGCATTTGAGTGGCTCTTTTGATATTGTTAAGCACTTTGTTTTATTGACAGAAATCGTCATATTGTATTTCTTAGAAGCAAGGTGAAATTTGTAGAGCATTATTTGAAGGTCATCTTCGTTTTCTGCTAATATTGCAGTGTCGTCGGCAGAACACACTATACTGATCAATTTACTTCCCATTTTGAAACCCAGACCCTGTTCTATGATTCTATCCATAATAAAGTTGTCATTATAGTTGTCAGGAACATAAAACCATATATTTTCTAACATACTTAAATTAGATGTAACTCTCGTCATAAATTTAAAGATATAAGAACAGACCATCACATCCCTCATCATGCTTGGAAGGTAGTATCCCAACATATCGATGCCGAAGACAGACTTATCTTCCAACATTTTCTCATCTTTACATTACCAATGTGGATATTTTGAGTGCCATTAAAATTAGGTACCAAATATAAAAAAGTTTTCATTTTATTACTATAACTATTGCTACAACACATATTAGTTTTCATATCAACTTTGGTTTCAAACCTATCTTCTTCTTGTCCCCTGTCCTTATCTCCCATCCTATTAGAAGTGATATAAAACAAACGTTACCAAAAGTCATAATAACGTTATGATTTCATGCTCACTTTGGGCAACCCTACTTAGGATAAGCTCGTCATAAGCCGCCTTATAGGTTGTGGATAGGGTTGTGTATTTTGTACGCTGTCGTATACAATAACGATCGCAAATGCCTCCAAAAGGCCTCCTTAATGGTCAAATACCCCAAGTAAAAAGCCCTCTGTTTGTCTCTGGATTCTCTTTGATGTTATTTACCATGGAGATATTAAGAATTATTATCCATGAACGTTTTTAACAATTAAAATACGCTAAAAATAAAAGTTACAACGTATTTTATTTTGTTTTTTATATTTTTATTTATTTATTATTACACATGACAAGAAATATACATAATTTGTGAAAAAACAACAGGTAATGTAATTTGGACATACAATTTTAATGGATCTGGGTTTGTTGCCTTTCATTTGTCGTATCCCTAGTAAACTAGACTTTTGCCTGTATCTCACTGAGGATATTTAGCATGACAAAATAAATCGATACTTCTTTCCGATTTTCGATTACACAAAAACAAAACCCCGTTGCACGTTCTCATCAACCTAACAAACAGTGACACTCAATTACAACTGGAAACATCATGCGAAATTAAACTTCTCACGCATCATCACTCCAGAAAGACCAAAAATATTCATCCCACAATATACCGCACACAATCATAAGAATAAAAATAAAAAAACATACAGAAACACAAAAACAACAAAATTTAAAACAACAAGAAGAAATCCACACTCACGAGCCCATACAAATCTTTTCCACACGTCATTCATCCTGAAAGCCCAAGTACTCAAAATACTCGTATTATTATGCCACGTTTTTCTACGGCATCTCAAATTTCTAGTACCTTTAACCCGAGATGCCAATAATGAAATTAATGAACTCACAGATGCCTTTGACACAAAGCACGGAAATCAAGAGAACCGTGAAACCGTTTTTGAGAATTAGTAGTTTACAGAATAAGGTGTTACAAACGATTCGATTGAAAAAATCCTTTTGTTTAACCATGTCTATCTCGATGACAACTCGAGTTCAGATCGTTTCCACTCCAGTCGAGCTGCGTCAATCTTAAAGGGTTGTGGCGATGAGAGGATCTGGGAATAATTTCAGAAAGCTCCCTTTATATTATCTTCCTATCGGGACAAAGTGGCAATTCATGTTTAGCCAGGAGCTGGAATTTTCACAAAGACAAAGGTGAAGTGGATTGTGTTTGTGAAAGGGAAAGAAATTGAAGAAAATACAATAGTTATGTGTCTGAAGGGAATTTACGTCGATATATCCTTGTTCGTGAAAAGTTTCACGTTTTATTTAGTTGTTTCATTTTCCCTTAAAATGTGGGGCCTGAAGGCTATTCTAGAATGAAACCCAAAATATTTATTCATTTCATACATTATTTATAGTTAAGGCATTAACATTGTGGAGGTTTAAAGACATTGTAATTTATTTTATCAAACACTGTTTATTCCACTTTATGTTTCAGTATAACCTTACTGGTTTCGAAGTTTTCACCTCATCATCAGGGGAGCAGAAACGAGACTTCTTTGTGCTCTTGCATGTCGCCTTGTTTGAACGTTTGATAAAACAAATTACAATATATTCATTTAATGTATCTATAATACTCATATGAATACACAGTTTATAAGAAATGGTGCACCATTTCTAGTTGACACTTCCAAATTATAAACATCTGAGTAGGGTTTTTGTTATAGTAATGTTTATCAGAAAACAAGCAGTCTCTTGAATACATTTACAGATTATAATTCCTCAAAAAGATACAGGCAAAAGCCTAATTTACTGGGGATAAGACAAATGAAAAGTCTAGATTCATAAAAATTGTGTGTTCACATTAAATAACTAGTATTTTTTTCACAAATTAATTATTTAAATTGTTTGTCATCATACATAAATAAAGTAAAGTTTTCATTAAAGATTACATGTCACCAAATCTTAAAGATTATGTCACTAAATATTAAAGATCATTTGAAATATTACCATAAAGTCGGAGATGGGGAAGCGTTTCACTTTTCGTGACGTTCAGGCCAATTTGCCCTACCGCGACTATAGAAGTTTCACTTCAAAAATCCTTATAAATGGAGATAGAAAGAAAAATCTAGGAGAGAGAAAAAACAAAAGTCGAAACAAAGAAATTATAAAATATTTAAGAGTGACTAGCGTGTATCACTGGCCATCAGGTTAATAAATGTTTAGCTATGTACTAACATCATAGTATAAATAGGCCAAAACCCATACGATGGTTGTCGCCAAAGAAAGAATACGAGAATTAAATTTTGAATACAAGAGAGCAAGAGAGGAATACTTGGATTCTCTCCGAAAGTAATTCGAAATTTGAATCTCGGTGGGTCCGTGATAACTGAACGAATTTTAAATACCTAGCTAACAATTTTTGAACCGGTGTAAAAGGGGTAGATGTATACATGATATATATAAACACATTTTAAATTTATGAATATATATTTTCATAAATGTAGAATTTGTTTTACTTCCGTGAATATTTCACGGGTTGCAGCTAGTATAATATAATTTCGTCAGTGCAACACAGCTCTAGAATATAAATCAGTTTTTAGAAGCTTATTGGGCAAACATCATAATTACTGTCGCCCATCATTTTAGTTCCCCCACAGTATGAAAGAACGACAGGTTTTTAGATTAAATTAAATGAATCTATCACCATAGTCTTATAAGTCTAGTGTTTTGTGTGATTGTTTTAGTTTGTAACTGTGAAATTTGACTTCTGTTCCTTGCAAATCTGTTGTTTTGTAATCGACGATGCCATGACGCCTAATGAGGGAATACCAGAAGTTGTGCCTAAATGACACGCTATTAATTCATGTGGGTGTTTAATGCCTTTCTAATGTTCATGTTAGACCCCGACGACGTTTCTGGATCGAGGGACAAATATTAGCTAAGAGAAATGTGAGCTAACCAGATATTTTGTTACAGCAATGGAAACAGTCCTCGGTCGGAAATTTCCCCCCCTGTGAATGATCTTTACATACTTCTCCGAGGGTTTGACCTGCAACAAAGACTGTGGTGTAATCTCAAATGTCTTAGATGTTGCCATGGTTACAGATCATACGCCTTGCATAGGTGAGGTTTCTTAGATTCCTGTTGTGCTAGTGTGGAATAATCCAGAATGTCAGTCAAATCGCGAAGGAGTGTCCAATATATTAATCCCCGGACGGATTGAAGGTGATTTATCGGGCTACTCTCAAGACTTTATTATGGACGAGACACCTGAAAATCTAACTGTGAAAAGAAACCATACAGGATAAACTTGTACTTGTGATCATTTAAAATGTGTGACAGGTGCGATTGTTAATATTACAATATATTGTATTTTATTGGGGCACTGTGCGAGGACTAATTAAACCTTCACTATTAATTAAATTTCATGTTGACAGTATTACACGTACTTAAAAATGTATACACAAAAAAGGAAGATTCGATGGTACAATAATTCGATGGTACAATAAAAATTTATACACAAAAAAGGAAGATTCGATGGTACTATAAAAATTTATACACAAAAAAGGAAGATTCGTTGGTGCAATAATTTGATGGTACTATAAAAATTTATACACAAAAAAGGAAGATTCGTTGGTGCAATAATTTGATGGTACTATAAAAATTTATACACAAAAAAGGAAGATTCGATGGTACTATAATTTGATGGTACTATAAAAATGTATACACAAAAAGGAAGATTCGATGGTACTATAAAAATTTATACACAAAAAAGGAAGATTCGTTGGTGCAATAATTTGATGGATCTATAAAAATTTATACACAAAAAAGGAAGATTCGATGGTACTATAATTTGATGGTACTATAAAAATTTATACACAAAAAGGAAGATTCGATGGTACTATAAAAATTTATACACAAAAAAGGAAGATTCGATGGTACTATAATTCGATGGTACTATAAAAAATTATACACAAAAAAGGAAGATTCGATGGTACTATAATTATCAATTGATGAGCGAATTGCTGTAATATCGAGATTCTAATGTCACGTGATCGCCTGCGCTGGTCTTACAAATTTGTTTGCAAATTCAAGTTCTTTGATGTCCCACTTTGTAATGTGAGAACGAAACAAAAATATAACTAAACATTTAAGAGTAACTAGGGTGTGTCGTTTGTCATCACGCTAAGCAATGCTTAGAGAAGTACTCTTTTAATACTTTTTTAAATGCAGCAATTGAAATCTCAAATGTAAATATAAAACCCTTTCGTTAACACAGGTGTCTGGCGAGATATTTTTTCAAGTTAAAATACACCCCGAATCGATTACGATATCCATTAACTGAATCGTATCTCGAATCATTCGTGATTATTTTTTTTTCGAAAAAGATCTCTAGACCAAGATTGGTAGTAATGATGTAAAAACAAATGGTTATGAACATAAAAACAAATGGTTAAATGACTTTCTAATTGGGGGCGTGTGAAGTACATGATATAAAAAAGGGACTGATTTCAACCGATTTCCCTGGACTATTTTCAATGTCAGTCCGCCGCTGCCTGCTTCAGGTGTAATATTTTTTATCCGAGTTTTTTTCGGATGACTTGTGACATGTTTATGGTCATATATATTTGTTAATATATAAGAATCCAAGAAAAAATTCGATTATAATGTAAAACAAAACCTGAACCCGATATATTCAAAAACACAATATCCTTGTGCTATTTCATTCAGAATTAAGTTACTATTTATTTATACTCTCAACTACTGAAACAGTTTTCACATATACTAATCATTCTAATTTACAGCCATTTAATACTACACTAAGTATACTTCGAAGTATCCTATGTTGAGAAAAAATTACGAGGTCAAAATCGAAGTATCCTATGTTGAGACAAAATTACTACGTGTACTTCAAAGCGGTATGGCATACATAAAAATGGAGGTAGCCAATGCCCTCATATGACAAAACTTACCGGGTCGTTTTTAATATACCCGGTGAACAAGTGTGAGAACCGCAAACTGGTAGTCATAAGGGTGTTCCACTGAGCAGTGGGTAGAAAAAGGGCAGATTAAGATATATAGTATTTAATATATTATATCAGAAATTGATCATCGCAGTTTTAAATTATTCCCTTATCTTCATAAAAAATAAACGAAACAACCTTTCAAAAAAGAAACAAAGGAAAATTGAAACTCATTTTTTTTTAAATATTTTCCCTTCATTGCACAACGTTTCCTTATCGCCACGGGACATTGCATAAAGGCAAACGGTTTTTGACCTTCGTAAAGGCTAAAACGTTATTTTCACCTCATATAATCCAAAATCGTTATTACAAATATAGGTGGGTAAGTGTGGAAAGGAGCCCATTGGTCCTGCCGAGGTATAAACATTTATCTTCTCCAAAATGGCGAGAAAATAAGGACGACCCGAAGGTCTAAATGGCGCGAATCTATTAACATCAACTGGATGGGTGTTTAGAGGAAATGGAATGTATTTTAAGGATACGACGTGGTTTGGAAGGTGAAAAAATTAAATTGAAAAGTGTTTACCTCAAAACAAACGACCCCATTTAAGTGTTTTTATAGAATACTGATCTTCAGTTCTTTATAAAAAGCCTCAAAAGGCTTTGCTACAAAAAGAAATGCGTGAACTTTTTTTTATATATTTTATATTCAAACAGGAAACAGATTTATTTTACTTTATTTCAAACTAACGACAAAATAAGTTATTTGCTTGAATTGATTGCTGTCACATTGACCAAATTGAACACTACACAAATCAAGTTCTTCTTGGTATAAGACTCCAAGCTCCTCGGAAACGGCAGCCGATGCAAAATTTTAATCTACTAAGTAGTATCCCCCATTTCGAAATATTTTCTTTGGTTCTCCTGAATTGGAGTCTGCAATGAAATTTTCAAGTATTTCTAGGTGATAAGGTAGGTTATCCCTCTGAATCGAGTATGATTGTCGGCCGCCCTGTGAATGGAAAACGCTAGTGCGTGTATTTATTTATTGTATACAAGCTGTTGTACTTCAGCAAGTACACAGTCTTGGTAGTTTAAACATAAAGTTCTGATGACATGGAGATCAAAGTTCCAAGACGATCGGCAGGTTTAATCTACTGTAGCATTTTGTTAGGCGGAAAAAAATTATTTAAGTGAAGCAAAGTGAACGTATGATGATATTCTGAGTCATATAATACTTTTTCAATTCTCCCTTAAACGTAAACAAGGATGGTTCACATCTAATAAATCTTGCAAGTTAGTTCCACATTCGTGACTACGTGAAAATGAATTATGGAACTCATCTTAAAAATATTGTTTACCAACAAGAATTGCACCAATAACCTCGGAAGTCGTGTACGGTTGTGATACTTAAGCTGTGTGTTTATAGATAGATAGAAAAATAGTGGAAATCGGTCAATAACAAAAGTCTATAACAAAAGGAACATTGCGTAATTATTAGTTATTTATATTCTCAAAAAAGGTTTAGCCCAATTACATCGAAAAATACAAGAAATGTAAACATAAAAAAAAATATAAAAGAAATATATAATATATAAAATTTAAAAAATATGTAAATGCATACATATATACATACAAACATACACATATATTTTAAGTCACTTAAATATGTTGATGAGTGCTTTCTAACGCGCTCAATCTTGGAAGAAAATTTACTTTCGCTTTTGGTAATGTGATATGAAATATGTCAATATCCAAAGCAGTCTCGTTCAAAAGAGTTAAGGCCCTTCCATCGGGTTGCGTATGATGAAGACCCGTTCTTGCGTATGTTATTGAGAACAGTTCTTGCCGGCGCAGTCTAGTTTAATTGTTAGGAACATTTAACGCTAATATTTGTAGTAATGCTAAACAGCTCACAACTCCTCGAACGAGTTTGACAACGTATACCAGGAGACGCAGATCTCTTCTTACGCTCAAGGAGTTATACCCGAGTATGCCCAGCAGAAACTGAGTAGGATAAAGCCATGGATTGACACCAAACTCACTCATATAGAGATATCGTAGATATTTTTTTGTACCTTATCCACCATGAGTGAGTTCTGCACCCCCACAGGGCTCCAAATGCAAGCATTGCTTTCTAGTTTGCTACGGATCAATGAATTAAACAACGTTTTGAGCACCATTTGGTGTTCAAACGACTTAGAGATTCTCATTACAAATCCTAGAGTTTCATAAGTTTTGTTGCACATAATTTCTATGTGAGGACCAAATGCGAGATTACTGTGGAACAAGACACCCAGATCTCTAATATTATCTGTGCGGGATATTACCTGTCACCAGGATATAAAAGGAAAAGTAAACTTAAGAAACATTATTCGGCTTATTAAAGCCCTCGAGAATAAGAAAGAAGAAAAAGTATTAAAACAACACATTTCAAATATTTAACGGTTGGGGCAGGCGATTAAAAGGACTGAAATGGTGCCGGGAGGGAAAGTATTATTTTAGCAAGGCCAATAAATTCAAAATAAATTGAACGCAATAACAATATTTATTATATTTTTCCCGTGAGGGAAATATTGTAGGTAGACCGAGTTAAATTAGTTTAACGTGGCTTTTAAATAAGCTTTTCTCCTATGTGTTTGGGTTAATTGCGCTAACAAATTTATTTTGAAATTATTTCGATAATGATTGTTTGCGGAGAGGATTTAATGATGAAATATGCATGTATTTTATTACACTTGAACAATGATAAAAATATTATTCAGCGTTGTTACATAATGTCTTATTATTTTAACTTTGACGATCATGGGTTGCAGTACCCATCCACTCATTATTTCAGCTAGTATCGGTCTTATCATGTTTTTATTCATTCCTTCCTGTTCTATGCAGCTCTTGTTCACTATCCTAAAGAAAATGCAGCATGGTCTCTGTTACGTTTCACATATTTGCCCCAATACAACCTTGTAACAACGTTCAGTAAGTTTAATTATTTTATCGACTTTAATATAAGCCTCGATTCTAATAAATAGCAAGTTATTTAGGCAAATACATTATATGAAACTAACAATAAAGACAAATTAATACATCTTGTTACAAATTAGCAAAAATATGTCAGTTTGTTAAAATCAAATAATATTTGGCGAGAAAAGTCATTACGTTAGTCTGCATTGGCTAAGGATGGGGTATACGATAATTGGATTTTCGATTTTTATATACATAAAATTATATGTTCGTAATTAGTATTAATTCATAGTGGATCTTGGCCTATTTAAAGATAGATACAAATCATACAATACATTAGAAAGTCAGTATAATGAAAATTAGGAATTAAAACGTCAGTTAAGAGAACAACATTTTTTTTATTTATAAAAAAAAATATTCGATTTGTAAAAAAAATGATTTTACCCCATCCCTTTGAGACATGATATTTCAAACGTCACAGGGACCATGCTACATTTTCTTGAGTATAATCACTAGATATCATATATCCATCTTGTTTACGGACGACCCTTTGATTGTTCGTCATTTAACAAGCCCACTCATACCCACTGCGTACAGAAAATCGTTCCCACTACATAAGAAAAACTTTTATGTTCAAAGCAATTCACCCCAAGTAGGATGATTTGTGGTATCACTAGCAAAGTTGGAAATGCAATAATAAGTTTAAATACATATCAAATGAAAAAAAAAACATTTTTTTTTATTAAATTTAAAGAAAAACGCATTCGATCTATAAGTGGAAAAAATCTTCGAAAGATGAAGAAACGCAACATATCGGACGTGGTAAAGATATGGCATTTAATAGATCAAATTTGTTAAAAATGTGAAAAGAAAATTAAATGCGACATTTTAGTGAATAATGAAATATTGGAGCATGTTGAGAAATTCTGCTATTTGGGAAATATTTTTTCAGATGATGGAAGAGTTAAGAGGGATATCGAACACCGTGTAGCGATAGGAAACAAAGTTAATTGAGCTCTAAAGCATTTATACTCGAACCTGCTATTAACCTGTATCAACATCTGCTAAGATAATAGTCCACAATACTATTTTGGTGTCAGCTTTGATGTGGGAGTGAAACGTGGGTATAGAAAAAACAAAGAGGGACCGGATAAGATGCCGAATATGTGCATCGCAAAGAATACATGGAGGGACAATGTATGACGGAATACGAAATAAAGTTATTACGGATGTATGTTAACTTCACGCTGATGTATTAAGTAAGATGAATAAGTGCACGCTAAGGGGGTTTGGACATGTGAAACGAATGAACAGAGATAGACTAACAAAACAGATATATAATGCAAATGTGAATGGAAGACTTGTGAGACAAAGACCAAGGAAAGTATGGTAGGAACAAGTGAATGATTTTGTGATAGAGGGAAACGTAGAAATTCAGAGTAATCGTAAAAGTTGTATTAGAAGGTGTATGAATGTAGAAGAGGCTAAGGATGTGCGCCAATATAGGAAAATATGACGCTCTGTTCTCTGCCTACCCTGGCAGGTAAATGGCGTGATGGTATGTGTGTAAATTTGTTACGTAAATGACAGCCGAAAAATACATAATCATAAACTATATCATCTTCCAGACCACACACACAGTCCGGATCCTCTAAAATACCCATTCAGTAAAGGTGAATAACCACCACACAAAAAAAAACGTTCCTTATTAGGCAAACGGAATTACTAAGCTGTAAAACAAAAGAAACATTATCCATATTTATTTATATTTATATCGGGATTAGATCAATTTATACTTCTCGTATTTATTAATATTACATCAGGTAAAGATAAATATAAGATCATTGAATTTATTTTGCGAATTTATTTTTTTGTTATTTTTTTCTAGAATCATTACTTATTTAATAATTTTCTAAAGTAAAATTTTATAAATAACGAAGATTTACTTAATGCTTTTTTACTATCTATCCATTTGAATAATTAAAACATGTTTTCAAATGCCATCAATATGCTCACATTAAATTTGTGATAAGTTAAAAATATTTTTTTTTATGATTTTTTATCATTTATGGTGATTTATTTTCTGGCTCCTTTTAGTGATACAAAATTATTATCATTTATGGTGATTTATTTTCTGGCTCCTTTTAGTAATACAAAATTATTATCATTTATGGTGATTTATTTTCTGGCTCCTTTTAGTAATACAAAATTATTATCATTTATGGTGATTTATTTTCTGGCTCCTTTTAGTAATACAAAATTATTATCATTTATGGGGATTTATTTTCTGGCTCTTTTTAGTAATACAAAATTATTATAATTTATTGTGATTTATTTTCTGGCTCCTTTTAGTAACACAAAATTATTATCATTTATGGTGATTTATTTTCTGGCTCCTTTTAGTAACACAAAATTATTATCATTTATGGTGATTTATTTTCTGGCTCCTTTCAGTGATACAAAATTACTCCATGGGTACCTTGATGACTGCTTGTGCAAAGAAACCTTAGTTTATTTTCCCTGAAAGTCTCCATATTATCCTCATTACGATACAATTGATAAGACGCCTCTCTTTCAGCCCGAGGGTTGTGGGTTTAAGTCCCTTTGGAAATCCGAAGTCTTGTTTTCACTTAAAGCGTTTTGAACAACTGGTGGTTGTTTGAAAGAAATTTTCATATGGCAATAAACTCTCCAAGGTTTTACCATATGCAATGAAAGTGTCAAACAATATAAGAAAGTTTACTTGGTGCGATATCTCAACAGATGTCTAATAACGTGGATGACTCTGTCGGAAGACTGACTCATTAGTCCCGTTTGGATTGATGATTCAGTTCTTCTATGAGATTCAGATCTTAGAGCTCGACCTCGAAACTTAGGTTATATACACGGAGTCCAGAGATGTCGTCTGGCGCCATTCCCCACGAGGCCCTTAAACGCCATTAAACAGAATATATTAACAATTCCTTCCTCTCACCTTACCTGATGGAGTTTACCTAGAGTCGGTGCCCATTAAGTCTTTGAGCATACATACCTTAATGTTCAAATGATTTATTGGATATGCGCAAGTATAGAGCGTGAGTCTTTTCTATCTTGACACACACATTTCGCTTTCAACTATCTCATTCAACTCCTACGATTTATTATTTATAGTTAAGGCATTAACATTGTGGAAGTTTAAAGACATTGTAATCTGTTTTATCAAACACTGTTTATTCCACTTTTTTGTAACGGTAAAACCCTACCGGTTTCTAGGCTTTCACATCATCTTCAGGGAAGCATAAACAAGACTGAATTATATTTGAACTAGTACCGAGATACACGTTTCTAACGATTAACATTCGGGTTGAGGACCTGTGGTGAAGGGAGGCAGGAAGGGAGGGATGAGACGATCTCGGCCAGAAGCGGGGAGATTTTTGGGATATATGTGTTTGCCAGATGTTCACCTCGATGCACTGACTTAGAAATTTCTAGGGCCTCCAATCTGTCCAATTTATTTCCGTTACTACTGATATGTAAGAATTTGGCATAATTGATAGAAAATGTGTGGTTTTCACGGTGACAATGATTAGCCATTTCATAATTAATTAGAGGATTTGTTAAGGCGGATTTGTGTTTACGAAATCTGTTTTCAAAAGATCTTCCTGTCTTTCCTATATAGAAATTATCAGTCAGCACATAAACGATTTATTTTACTTTTCACATTTTTTTCTTTCAAAATATCATTCACTTGATCCAAACATGTTTTCGTTGATCTTCCTTTACCCCACTTTTCCACCCCCCCCCCACTCACATTTGCAATGTATCTTTTTTGCAGTCTTTGCAAATTGAATTAATATAATAAATTAAGATAATCAAACTCTAACAAATATTGATTTACAATATACAATATCCAAATTAAATCGATATTTAAGGATTTACGAGAAATCGTCCTCCAGAAAGACCTCCAAAGAGACGGAAGGAAAGCTGGGGGAATCAACAGCTCAAGTGAGACAGTCCTGATGATAACAGACCACAGTTCTAACTAAAAAGAAATAAGAAGAAAAATATTTAAAAAAAACACAACAATTTATAAAAACTCCTGCATTTCATTATATAGTAAATTTTCTATATAAATTATAAGATTACGTAATTATTTTAACAATAACGTAGTCTAGATATAATATGCTCTTCCATTAATGCCGACAAAACGTATACAAAGCCGTTTGTAGATTCCCTCTCGCCCCTTCGAATTTGCCACAAGAACAGACAATAGAGCCCGCCTGCAGGTAAGCCCCAACAATGCAGAGATTGCCGCCGCTGCATAAGTCTATTGTGCAACGTTTATCCCACCTCGCGTGTTGTAAACCTCCCCTCTACTGTTTTTCTAAGAGCGAGAGATGCTGCACTTTATCATACTCGATGGGGTTGATTATCTTCTCTTCTCAGGTGTTTAATTTATGATCTTTAGTCTTTGCTGCATTTACACCCTATAGACTGTCATTTACACCCTGTATTTGATATAGAAAGTATCATATATCATGACACTGATTGTTCAAAGAGCGATGAATTAAGTAATGCTTCTATTAAGACTTGAAATCATACTCAAAATGACCTCTTCCTCGTATTCCCACCCGGCCGTCATCACGGGTGTGCATAGACGCGCGATACAAAGCTGTGTTTCCGTTTATTGACTCAAAAATATATTGCCTTTTTGCATTTTCGATTCGCATACATTTATTTATTTTATTTTTTATTTTAATTAACGACACAACAGTGTCTTTATATACAAATGAACATGTGAGAGGTTATAAAAGTACTTAAAATTATTGACAAATAATACAAAACTTTATCTTAAACTAACATGAAGATACAAAAAGCAGTAGTAATAATAAATTACAGTCATTGTTTTAAAATTATTTAATAATTATATGTATATTTAAGTTCAATATATGTTATGTATGTATACCACAAAATATTACCAAACTTCACCAAGCAGACTTACGTAATTATCGAAGACTTATTTTATAGAGGTAAAGAACTCAGATTTGTTTTTAGTGGAATAACGCATACATGAAACAAATATTGGATTTTTTGAGAACATACATACATTCTTCCCGGCGTTTCCGTGTCGAGGTAAGCAGAAAGGAGAGAGTGTTTCACTTTCGTTCGCTTCTTCTTTATCCATGCACCTTCTTATGCAACTACTACGATTTCTCAGACTTTTTACGTGTCTTTCTTTTAAACTATAATTTACTTGATCCAATTATTCTTCTCATGGTTTTCCTGTAAATTCCACTCAGATTTGCAATGTTTTTTTTTAGTCTTTCTTCATTCGTTCGTTATACATGAAAAAACTATCTTAGAGTGCTCTTCTTAAATACATACCATCTCGCCGTTTTCCTGCCGAGGTAGACAAAGGAAGACACCGCTTAACTTTTTAATCTCACCACACACACACTTTCTCACGCAACTCCTACGATTTATAATTCAACACTTTTTTCCCCTTAACTTTTCTGACTCTGAAACCAGCACCCAATCAGTATAAAACTCATCATCGTTGACGTGGTACCAACATCTACGAAAAATCATAACATTTCCATTAAATGACGTAGGGTAATTTTTCTAGTATTTCGTCATTTTATTCCCAGTCTTCTTTCCTGTCTATTCTGTCTCCTAGCTATTCTGTCTCCTAGCTATTCATGATATTGTTTGATTTGTATTAAATTATTTCATCTTGGTTTAGTTTGGTTATTTTTTGTTCGCAATATTTAAGCTTTGCGCTGCTGTTTTTCTTCAAACTTTAAGTCCAAACCAATATAAGACTCGCTCCGTCCTTGGCATGCTTTAAGAAGCGACTGAAAAACCTCTTAATTTCTAGTCAGTAAAATAACGTGTTTCATTCCTGATTTTTCTTTTCCTTTCCTCTCCACCATCCCTTCCTTTTCTTTTGATTGATAATATCTCACTTTATATGAAAAATAATGTTCGGGTGACTGTCCGTCTTTGTGGGGTTCGTGGGCGTGTGCTCACGTATGTTTATGGATTTCGTGGGGATGGATAGTCGTTTGAATGATTTATGTGACCACGTAACTTACTTCATTTACTTTTGTCTGGTTGGTTGGAAGAGATTGCCACCTGACAATAAGCCCGCTAGATTGTATTTGCAATAAAAGTGTTAAATAAATAAATAAGTCCGTTGTCGCTACCATTATTTTCAAATTCAGATTGGTTATTATGAGGAACATATTTCATAATAAATAGAAGAAATGGGGGAGGAAAAAGAACCAGAATCGATTCAATTAATCAAATCAGTGAAAAGAGATTTAATCGTTTTTGAGCCGCTTTTCAAAGCACTTTTATGAAGGCACGAATATAACATGAGTTATAGCTTGTTCCAAAGCCTAAAGGTTTAGACAGTTGCGGACGATTTAAAAATATGAAGAGGAATGAACTCTCAAAGATTAAGCTGATAATCTATGAATACTCTTCATATATCCTTTGCCTGTTTTTTGACAATTTATATTCAACCCTCAGGGCTTACCAAGAGAACAATAACCTTTGTTTATATTCAAATTGTAAATAAATAACGTTTAAAAAATCAAAATACACTATTTTCAAAACAGTATAATAATTTTATCAACATTCATTTGTTTTTCAAACACTGTTTATTTATTTATAAAAAAATCCAAGTCACATAAAGACAGCCTTTTATACTAATTTTAATCTCCGGAAACGGAATTTAACGGGAAATGCAAAAATAGAATACTTAGCAACAGTGGTGTGTATAAACTTGTATGTGCTGACTGTGATAATTTCTACGTAAGAAAGACAGGAAGATCCTTTGAAAAGAGATTTCGTGAACATAAATCCACATTAACGAATTCTCTACTTACTTTATCATTTCAAATAAATTAAAATGCCCATGTCATAATGTCCTGCATACAACCATAAAAATACGTCACATTTTAGAGTTCACGCCATTTTTTACTACAACTTACCCCCTCCTGCAAACTCAATTAAGTACTCAAATTCCTATCGCAATTTTTTATTACGACTTACTCCTCCTGCATGCTCAATTACTCAAACTCCTGTTGCAATTTTTCACTACGACTTACCTCTCCTGCATGCTCAATTACTCAAACTCCTGTCGCAATTTTTTACTACGACTTACCCCTCCTGCAAGCTCAAATACTCAAACTCCTGTCGCAATTTTTTACTACGACTTACCCCTCCTGCAAGCTCAATTACTCAAACTCCTGTCGCAATTTTTTACTACGACTTACCCCTCCTGCAAGCTCAAATACTCAAACTCTTGTCGCATTTTTTTACTACGACTTATCCCTCCTGCAAGCTCAATTACTCAACCTCTGTCGCAATTGAACCACGCTCCGATCCATCGCCTGAATGTGCAATATTTTGCCTTTATTGAATTCGGTATCTTATTGTACGAGTATTTATTCATATAAATAATTATTGTATACATAAATTATTAATTAATATATAAATAGAAATAGAAATTAATTTACTTATATTTATTCCCTTAATATCGTAAGTCATGGAGACCAGATAAGCATTTGACCAAAATATGATATTATTACCTTTGACCAAACGATGATCTAACTCTAGGAATGGTAAAAATTTGATCAGTTGCCATGCATTTCGTGTGATTTGCTGATTTTCTATTTGATTTTTTTTCTTGATTGTAGTGCCAGAGAATAGATGAGTTGAAGTGTAAGTTAGCTACGTTAAGGACCCGCTACTCCCTGAAGAGTTCCGCTGTGGGATATCGAACAGGAAGTTTATTAATTATTGTTATAATGTTCTTTTATAAGCTATATAGCGTATTTAGCTGTCCCGCAACCCTCTCACGTGTCATTTAAAATGTTGAACGTATTTCTATTTTTTTTTTCTTTCCGTTTGTTTCGACATATGATGGATTTGTCAAGTTTATCAAACTTTATGAAGATCTACAAGTTGAACATAGACTACATTACAAACTCGCATTCCGATCAAGTAGAAATTGCTTATTGGCGTTCCCATTCCACCCAGGTTACTTTCAGAGACAAGCTAACGTTCCTTAATACAAAAAGGCACCCTTGAGATGGGGCACTGTCATTCCAGCATTGTTATTTGCGTAACATTTGACACAACTGTAAAATTAAATTTTAAGAGTAATCAGACGTATTTTATATTTAACGTTTAGCAGATAATCGATAAGAATATAACATATCTCACAATGTGACTTTTTACCAATTTTCATTCTGCTGTCATTTTCGTTATTTTTCCATTTCTATTTTCTAATCCAGCAATGGCTAATTTATGGCTTAAAATGGCTATTTTTTATCGTCTCATGAGATTTGTTTATTTTACTAAATAGAATTTCGTACTTACAAACTAAGAATATGCCCTGAAGCCATTTTTATTTCTTGACCGGTCGACTTAAAGGTCGTTTTTAAAACCAGTCAGGCTTGAATAGTCTAAACTTAACTCTGAAATATATTTATTTTAAAAAGCAAAGTGAAAGCTTTGCTTAATCTTTTTATATTGTTAATGAAAAAAATATACGGTTTTTTTATCTTATTACAGACCTTTTACTGATTTCAAGAATACATAAATAATAAAAAAAAGGATTTTTTGAGCATCAATGTTTTGTAGCAAATAATTCATATATATTATATTATATATTTCATACTTTTTTATTATACGTTTTACAACGTTTTGAGTTAAATATGAAGGATTTACATTTTTGATGTAGAGAAAAAAAAATGCAAAACTGAAATAATTTATGTTGTTTATAGTTAAGGCATTAACGTTGTGGAGGTTTAAAGACATTGTAATTTATTTTTATCAACACTGTTTATTCCACTGTTTGTAACGGTAGAACCCTACCGGTTTCAAGGCTTTCCTCTCATCATCAGGGGAGCACAAACAATACTTGTTTGTGCTCCCCTGAAGATGAGGTGAAAGCCTTGAAATCGGTGGGGTTATACCGTTATAAAAAAGTGGAATAAACAGTGTTGATAAAAATAAATTATAATGAAATAATTTACACAAATAAACACATAAACAAAACAATTACAAGGTCCTCGATAGCAGGAGAGAGAGAGGGGGGAGATAAGAAAGAAGGATGGTGCAAAACCAAATAAAAACAGGCTGTGTTACTGAAAAGAGATGAAATGTTTTTTTATTTATTTTTCGAAACACGCTTACGACGATGTGAGTCTTATGTACCATAAGCTGGTACCTAGTTTTCGAGTCGAACAGCATGAACAATAAAAAAGAGCAGTGATCATAAAAAGTATTATATCAGTAGAGATATATTATTAAAATTATTAAATACTGCTTTTAAGTACCAGGTTGAACTGTATACAATGAACGTATAATATAAAGAAATATTTTTATGACATTTCGCCAGATTAACTGATATAGGTCTATGAGATGACATTTCGCCAGATTAACTGATATAGGTCTATGAGATGACTGATATTTATTTTCTCAAAACAGGCTTCCCCTAACTTTGAAAAATACAAGAAATGTTAACATTAAAAATTAAGAAATTTTTTATTAAATAGGAAAAATAATTATATAAAATAAAAATTAATTTATATGCGTACATATATACACACAAACATACACATATATTCAAAGTCACTTAAGTTCGTTGATGAGTGCTTTCTAACGCGCTCAATATTAGAAGAAAATTTACTTTTGCTTTAGGTAATGTGATATGAAATATGTCAATATCTGAAGCAGTCCCGAACAAAAGAGTTAAGGTCCTTCCATCAGGCATAGCGGCTGGAAGACCCGTTCTTGCGTATGTTATTGAGAACAGTTCTTACCGACGCAGTCTAGTGTAATTGTTAGGAACATTTAACGCTAATCTTTGTAGTAATGCTGGACAGCTCACAACTTGACAACGTATACCAGGAAACGCAGATCTCTTCTTACGCTCAAGGAGTTATACTCGAGCATGCCCAGCAGAAACTGAGTAGGATAAAGCTATGGATATACACCAAACTCACTCATATAGAGATATCGTAGATTTTTGTACTTTCTCCACCATGAGTGAGTTCTGCGCCCCCACCGGGCTCCAAATGCAAGCATTGCTTTCTAGTTTGCTACGGATCAATGAATTAAACAACGTTTTAATCACCATTTGGCAGCATTTGATATAAGCATTTTTCTAGCATAAACTTTTTAAAGTAATAAAATTTATATTTCATTTTTGTTCATAACGTATTTTTTAATAACAGATAACAAATTAATAATTCACTAGACCATTAGCAACGTCAATTTTGCCTTTGATATTCAAGTAAATATCTAAATAAATCAAGTTTATAAATTTTAATGAAAAATATTTTTTACAAGAACAAAGCCTTTTAATTTTTATCAAAGAAACTTGTAATTTTTGATTAAAATAATTTCCCTGAAAGCTGAATAAAATTTTCAGTCAAATTACAGTATTTGATAATAATTAATGTTTTTCTTGTGTGAAAAAGGCCTTTTAAGAAACATCATTTATTTTTGTAGGATTAAGCTGAGAATATGATTAAGAAAATATTTAGTCTGAGATAATTTATTATTTGTATCATCATCAGTCTAGTTGATTACAGCGTTGGATATAGCCTATATCTACAGATAACATATATCCTATAAATACAATCTTCCTCCACCACCTCCTCCACTCGATCCTGTCATGGGCACACTACTTCCAGTTGCTCCCAATCATTTCTCTGTTGTCAGGGATCTTCTCCATCTTATCTTTGGTCATAGCTGTAGCAATTTCTAGGTTCATCTATTATTGGTACATCTAACAAAGTGCCCTGCCCAGTTCTAGCTTTGGGTTGCAACTCTGTTAGTCTTCTCCCTGACTCCATCCTAACTCACTGTCTGCGAAGACTGTTGGGGTCAGCTCTCCTCGTCCTCAGGTTGTATGCTCTTCTGTCCCGGACTACGTCCCCCAGGCCGTGCCTCTGCATCCGGTTATCTTTTTGCACCACCCATGAATTCTTTGGTCTTCCTCTGGTTGTTATTCAAGGAAGATCCATGGAGATTGCCTGGTTCACAGTGTGATCGGGTGATCTGCGTCCAACGTGCCCACACCATCTCAATTCATCCGCCTCTCCTCCATCTTACTGTTGATGTCTGTAACACCTAGGCCACCACGAATGCGTGAACTTTTTATTTTGTCTCTTAGGGATACACCAGCTGACCATCTTAGCATGCGCATTTCAGCAGTTTCTAGTTGCCTGGAGTAAGAATTATACACCGTCCAGCATTTGGAGCCATAGAGGAGTGCGGGTCTGACAATCTTTGTGTATACTTTTCCTTTTAACTTAACTGGCATTTTCGGATCACAAAGAACTCCCGTCATTGATCTAAACTTCATCCATCCCACACTAATTGTATGTGTTACATCTACTGCACATCCTCCATCGCTATGGATGAGTGACCCAAGTTACTTAAAGGAGTCACAATTTGGTAATGTTTCTCCATCCATTTGCATTACGGGAGTAACAGCATTTGTGTTCTCAAATGGTAGGTACAGATACTCTGTTTTCTTTCTGCTCAGTCTCAATCCATTGCCCTCCAAGATTCTTCTCCACCTTTCCAGACTATTTTGCAGGTCTTCATGTTTTTTTTACTTATTAATACGATATCGTCTGCAAATAGTAGGATCTTTAGGAGACTGTTCATTTCCTGGTTAGTTAAATAGTCCATGACTAAGATGAACAGTAGCGTACTGAGTACTGATCCTTGGCAATTCTGTCAGTGACATCTACAAAGGCTCTGCTACCTTATCTATATATTCAATCTTAAGCGTTAATTGGTTTATGAACATTGCTGTCTTAATCTTGTTTGTCGTAAGAGGACACATGAATAGAAACTGGTCATTATTTAAGTATCTCTGGTACTTTGGAGACTTAAGAATAAAAATAGCTATATAATTTCAGCCCAGGCTTTCCTGCCTCTATTCTTAATTTCTGTGTCTTTGGCATTTAGTTAATAAAAAATTGTACCAATAATACTGTTTGTTAATTTTATCCGAGAGGCATAATGCAATATTTCATATAATATGTATATCTCACAGCTTCGGTTTCAGTAATTGGTACTATGAACTAAAATTGTAGGATATTTTTCTGAGACCGACATCTGTCAGCGATAAAGTATATGTTGTTTATAGTTAAGGCATTAACGTTGTGGAGGTTTAAAGACATTGTAATTTATTTTTAACAAACACTGTTTATTCCACTTTTTTATGACGGTATAACCCTACCGGTTTCAAGGCTTTCACCTCATCTTCAGGGGAGCGTAAACAAGACTAAATGCTGTTCGGACTGGTACCGATATAGACACTTCAACGGATGGAGGCGGGAGGGGTGAGAGGAAGGCTAGGTATAATTTCGGCCAAGAGCGGGGAGATTTTGGGGAGATAACTATTCAACAGATGCTCTGATCGGTGTACCGACTTAGAAATTTCTAGGGCCTCTAGTCTGTCCAATCTATTTCCGTTGCCGCTAATATGTAAGAATTTGGCATCATCGATAGAAAAAGTATGATTCTCACGGTGACAATGATTAGCCATTTCAGAATAAATTAGAGACACCAATCTGCTTTAACAAATCCTCTAATTTATTCTGAAATGGCTAATCATTGTCACCGTGAGAATCATACTTTTTCTATCGATGATGCCAAATTCTTACATATTAGCGGCAACGGAAATAGATTGGACAGACTAGAGGCCCTAGAAATTTCTAAGTCGGTACACCGATCAGAGCATCTGTTGAATAGTTATCTCCCCAAAATCTCCCCGCTCTTGGCCGAAATTATACCTAGCCTTCCTCTCACCCCTCCCGCCTCCATCCGTTGAAGTGTCTATATCGGTACCAGTCCGAACAGCATTTAGTCTTGTTTACGCTCCCCTGAAGATGAGGTGAAAGCCTTGAAACCGGTAGGGTTATACCGTCATAAAAAAGTGGGATAAAGTATATGTATGTATTTTCTAATATATGTATTTTTTTATGATTATGTGCGGTATATTATGGGATGAACGCTTTGGTCTGTCTGGAGTGATGAAGTGTGAGGGGGTTTGATTCGCGTGATGTATGCAATTGAATGTCACTGTTTGTCAGGTTGATGAAAGTGTGCAACGGGGTGTCATATAATCAAAAATCAGAAAGAAGTATCGATTTATTTTTTCATGATATATGTCCTCAGTGAGATACAGGCAAAAGCCTAGTTTACTGGGGACACGATAAATGAAAAGCAGCAAACCCAGATCCATTATAATTGTGTGTCCATATTAAATTACTCGTACCTGTTGTTTTTTCACAAATTATGTAAAATACAATATATTTAATGAAATAAATCAATAAAGATCCAAAATTTCCCACCCTTAAGTTATAAAAAAGATGAAAGAATGAAACATTTTTTTTATATTTCAATAATGTCAAACTGTTGTTAAATATATTTTTTAGAACAATAAATCATTTTTATTTAACACTTGCCTTACTATGCTAAAAAATTCCGCAAGCCACGGTGCTGGACGCTAAGCGTCCAGTGAAAAATGTATGTTTTAAATTAAAATTATGCAAAATCTGCTGGGTTATTTTTTGTAATTAGCTATAAAAATAATTTTATTATGTATTAAAACGTCAAATAATCAAATAAATTATAAGTCTTGGTCACTCATCCATGACAGGGTGGCAAGTTTTAATATCACTGAAAAAGTATGAAATTTTGATCTCTAAATACACGCTCTCACTTTTTCAGACAAGGAAGCTGTTAGACCTTAGTTGTTTAATATAAAGCAGGGGAGGGCAACAAGTTTGTTCTAACAATCGATTTTTTATGTAGAATATACGAGTAAGTGGCGAACTATCTACCAAATTCTCTGAATTTACTTCGATGAAAAAACGAATTGTAGTAATTATTTATTAAGAAAAAGAAAAACTAAACACGTCAATTAAAAAATATTCGCACGTATTTAAAATTGAGATACATGTTAAAAAATTGTAACTTATACCTAAAATTGTTTCAATAAGAAGACTGTGTATTTATATTTTCTACCAAATGTTCATACTTGGATTTTTATGTAGACGAGGATAATATTCAATATGGGAATCAGTAAGAAAGGAACAATGGTGTTTCTTCATTAATTTCACATAAATATATGGATTCATAACAAGAATAAATTACGAATTAATATTTATTCTCTTCATACTTGAATATTTTCTCGACTAACATGTATCCAAAAATCTTTCTCGAATGTACTAACTTCAAATGTTTGTTGGATTATTACCGTGTTTCAACTGAACCTACGTAAAGAAATATATCTATATAGTTTATATACATATTATCAGGCCGGGTCCCTTACGAGATAGACGGAGAGAACAGATCTCCAAACACATTGTAGGAGCTATGTCCTTAAGGGAAGAGATGATGATGATTTGTTGATAAATAAAACACGTTTTCGATCGCAATGCGTGAAAAGAGTTTTTATTAGTAAACGTAGGTATTTATACTATTTCCGCGTGTGTGCGGGAATGCGAGCAAGATATCCTTCGTCTCGTTTCTGCATTAGCGAAACGATTAATGTCGTATGTAGGTGATAATTTATTTACGGAATCGGCGCGACAGACGTGGTGCGTTCTCGCTCCGGCATGGAATGCGCCCGGCGTGTGAACTTCGGACTTTTTTGTTTTGAATTGCCAAGGAGTGCGAAGATCGCATCGCCGGTCACTGACCGAGTGTGCGACTGAGTGTGCGACGACCGCCACAACATCATACCTCTCAAGCACAATCTTTTATTATTCATACTTTATTTTACCTTTAAAATGTGATCTATTTTGTTCAGCCACGTTTTCCTCGGCTTACATCTTCCACGCACATCTTGCACTTCTGACTTGTATATTCGCTTTGTTATTCTTTCATTATTCATTCCCTCCACATGTCCAAACCATTTAAAAACTCTTTTCTTCATATAACTTAAAACATCCATTTTATTCATGCATTCATTTCTGATGTGTTCATTCCTCATTCTAGCAAACGTTGACACTCACAAATTTTCCGTAGTGCACGCATCGCCACAACATTAATATTACTTGTATCCTTCTTCTGCCAAGTCCAAGTTTCACTTCCATACATCATATGGTCACCAACACAATATTATGTATTGTCATTTTTGCTACTGTTGATATTGTGCGATTGTTGTATACAACATTACGTGTTCCGTTTACCTTGTTCCCCTTCGCTACCCTTCTTTCAATATCCCTTTGAACTCACCCATCACACGTAAACATACTGTCTAGATAACAGAAATCATAGATCTGCTCAAGAATTAACCCATACCTCGCACACATATTTTTTACCATACTACTGTGGTGGTCGCACACTCGGTCAATGACTGACGATCCGACCTTTGCATTCCTTGACAATTCAAAACAAACAAGTACAAAGTCCACACGCCGGTCATTCAACTCATTGCCGGGTGCGGAGCGCATTCCATGCCAAAGCGAGAAGGCACCACATCTGTCGCGCCAGTTCCGTATTTGAATAATACCTACATACAACAATTAATCGTTTTGCGGATGCAGAAACGAGACGGCGGCATATTGCGAGCGCATTCCCGCACACATTCAAGAATGATATAAATACCTACGTCTACCAAATAAATCACTCTCTTTCCGCATTGCGATCCAAAACGAGTTTTATTTATCAATAAATCATCATCATCTCTCCCTTAAGGACATAGCTCCTAAACTACTTTTGATCTAGCTACATTAATTTTCAAACCTACAACACAAACCTGTAGTTTGTCTTGTTGATAATAAGAAAAGTAATCACCCTGGCAGGGAAAATCAATATTTAGAACTTAAAATCAGTAACTTAATTGTTATTGAAATAATAACAATGAATTTATTTAGTCTTAACGCCGCTTCGTTAAGTAAAATTAAGCAAATAAATTCTTTAGAATATATATTTTTAAAAGAAAATATTATGGTTCCCCCTTCAAAAAACCGTTTCATTAATGTATCTATGACTTAAAACACACTCTCTTTTAACGGTTTTTTCGTGTTTTGAAATGAGTCAAAACATTGTAAATTTACTAATAATGTCCGTTCTGACATCCAGATAATTATATTTACGAGCTTTGCTCCATTTTCATCGAAGCTCTTCAGTACGAATTTATACCGCAATATTATAAACCCACAAACACGGTTAACCAACAATTTAACTGAACATTTAACCTTGGTTCAAACTTAGTAAAACACTTTTGAGTATGAAATTACATTAAATAGTATAATATTTGAATTAGACATTTTATTTCAATAAAATAAAAATATATTAATTTAGTATTTCAATATTACAGGGAAGATTATAAAATTGTTACAAGACCGAATTTATAAAATTATCAAAGAGATAAGAATAAAAAGTCTAAACTATTGCAGATCATACTGAACAAAATATAAATACGTGGCTAGAGTGAAAGGCGAAAGCTAGGATGGAAAAAAATTAATGGGAAGAATCTGTTCTCTCAACCTAAACCAATAGGGGCAAAGCGAAATGGTGGTATTTGAAAAATTTCAACTATAGTTCAGAAATTCTAGGATAAGTCTTGTGACAGCTCACAAATTTGCCCCAATACAACCTAATGTAATGTATTTACCTAAATAACTTGCTATTTATTAGAATAGAGGTTTATATTAAAGTTGATATAATAATTAAAATTACTGAACATCATTACAAGGTTGTATTGGGGCAAATTTGTGAGCTGTCACAGGACTCATCCTAGAATATATTTCATGTATTTGCTATGGCATAATACAGTATGTAATTTTTATTGTATTGTATAGCATATAAAAGGTCTCTTAAATTGAGCGTTTTTTTTCATTCTCGGATAAAACATAGACGGGGTCGCGAACTTGCCTGGATCTTGTGACATTTGAAAAGTGTAATGTATGACATTTATAAAAATAAAGTCGTATACAACACAACAACGCGTCCGAATTGTTGAATTATTTTATGTATTGTAATCTCCGGAAACGGTGATGTTAATTGGCCACCAAGATCATGTGATCTGACACCGTTGGACTATTTTCTCTGGGGTTACGTGAAAAGCCAGGTCTATAAAAATGACCCCCGATCAATTCCTGAACTGAAGGACGAAATTATTCGCGTTATTGGTGAGTTAGAACCGTAATTATGCCAAAATGTCATCGAAAATTTTGACAAATGAGTGGACGTCTGTGGAGCTGCAAGAGGTGGACATTTGGCGGAGATTGTTTTTTGTGTTTAAATGTCATACAATATACTTCAATGACCATTAATAAGTTTTTGAAATCAAATCAAATTGTGTGTTTTATTCAAGAATTAAAAAACCGCTCAATTTGAAAGACCCTTTATTTTTATTAAAAAATCATATATTTTTTATCGAATGTTTCGGCTTTTACTTTGTGGAACTCTATATGAGATAATTAAAAAAAAAACAATTATAATTCCACAAATTACAGCAATCCAGCTACACATGTTTCTACCTCTTATCCCGAGGTTCTCTTCAGATAGAAAGGCGCACTTCAATCCGCCTGAAAGGAACCTTATGATAAGAGGTTCACGAGTCATAATAAGAAAGGAACAATTTATATATTGTCGTTAAAAGAAAAAACTCTCCTCAAAGGTGCTTAAACTCGAGGTTCGAACCCACTATTATTGACAAATCGAAAATATTACAAAATAAATGTATGTAAATTGAGTCATAGATAACACATCCTTGCTTTACCTCTTTTGAAATATTAAAAAATCAGTCAAGGTACCGTTCACTCTAATATGTGATCTACTTTATAATAATAATCAAAGGAAAATTTATTTGGCGCCATTTAGAGAGCTGATTCTCGAGGTTTCTCTAACTGAAAACTTACATCCTGCATTATTGACAGATGAAAATATTACAATTTAATATACATATAAGTTGAGTATAAAAATAGGAAGGTGGCGGTGGCGGCCAAAAAATTTGAAACATTGTCGCTTCGGTATATGTTTCGAAAAACATATTTTGTATAAAAACCCTCAGAAAACTGTTCACAGAAGGACTAACTACAAATTTACCTTCGTAGATTTTTCGATATATGACAGTAACACATTTGGCTTTTGGTGGAGTGTAGCATGTATTGGAGATCAATGCAATAAGCGGAATAACAAACTAATATTTTGGAATTTGTTTTATCAAACACTGTTTATTCCACTTTTTGTAACGGTATAATCCTACCTGTTTCAAGGCTTTCCCCTCATCATGAGGGGAGCATAAACAAGACTTGTGCTCCCCTGATGATGATGTGAAAGCCTTGAAACCGGTAGGGTTATACCGTTACAAAAAGTGGAATAAACAGTGTTTGATAAAGCAAACCACAATGTCTTTAAACCTCCACAACGTTAATGCCTTAAATATAAATACTGAAATAAACTAATATTTGTAATGATAAAAATTATCTTTACCAAGTTTCAAAGATTATTCAAATCGGAAATTTGGGGAGCAGTGAAACACAAATATTTCTTGGATAAAAAAAATATGGATGAATTGTATGAACAATGACATCCGTGTGCTGGGAATGGCGATAGAGACCTCACGTAGTAAAAAAAGAGGAAATATTTCAAAGATATAATTATCTTAATGATTTTCACAGAAACGCGCATTTATTATACAAAACAAACTCAAGGTAAGTGACAGCTTTGTTTTCCAGCTGAAAAAACAAGCAAATTAAAATAAATTATCTCTTAAACAACATAAAAAACTTCCGCCTCTTATGAAAGACAGTGACCTAAAAAAGTATATTCAGTTATCCATATCAACTCCATACACAAATAAGAATAAATTATCTCTTAAACAACATCTTAAACTTCCGCCTCTTATGAAAGACAGTGGCTCTTAAAAAAATATATTTAGGTATCCATATCAACTCCATATACAAATAAGAATAAATTATCTCTTAAACAACATAAAAAACTTCCGTCTCTTATGAAATACAGTGACTCTTAAAAAAGTATATTCAGTTATCCATATCAACTCCATACACAAATAAGAATAAATTATCTCTTAAACAACATAAAAAATTTCCGCCTCTTATGAAAGATAGTGACTTAAAAAAGTATATTCAGCTATCCATATCAACTCCATACACAAATAAGAATAAATTATTTCTTAAACAACATAAAAAATTTCCGCCTCTTATGAAAGACAGTGACTTAAAAAAGTACATTCAGTTATCCATATCAACTCCATACACAAATAAGATTAAATTATCTCTTAAACAACATCTAAAACTTACGCCTGTTATGAAAGACAGTGGCTCTTAAAAAAAAATATTGAGGTATCCATATCAACTCCATATACAAATAAGAATAAATGATCTCTTAAACAACATAAAAAACTTCCGCCTCTTATGAAAGACAGTGACTTAAAAAAGTACATTCAGTTATCCATATCAACTCCATACACAAATAAGAATAAATTATCTCTTAAACAACATCTAAAACTTCCGCCTCTTATGAAAGACAGTGGGCTCTTAAAAAAATATATTTAGGTATCCATATCAACTCCATGTACAAATAAGAATTAATTATCTCTTAAACAACATAAAAAACTTCCGCCTCTTATGAAATACAGTGACTCTTAAAAAAGTATATTCAGTTATCCATATCCCCTCCATACACAAATAAGAATAAATTATCTCTTAAACAGCATAAAAAACTTCCGCCTCTTATGAAAGACAGTGCCTCTTAAAAAAGTACATTCAGTTATCCATATCAACTCCATGCACAAATAAGAATAAATTATCTCTTAAACAACATAAAAAACTTCCGCCTTTTATGAAAGACAGTGCCTCTTAAAAAAGTATATTCAGTTATCCACATCAACTCCATACAAAAATAAGAATAAATTATCTCTAAAACAACGTCTAAAACTTCCGCCTCTTATGAAAGACAGTGGCTCTTAAAAAAATATATTTAGGTATCCATACCAACTCCATAGGACTTATTCTGTTTCATTACTACTCATAGATCTCATATTTTATTAAATCGTATAACACTTTCATTGTATACAGTACAACCTGGCGGGCTTTTTGCCATGTGGCAATATCTTCCAACCAACCAGACATATGTTAAAGACACCTTAAATAAAAACCAGACTGGAATCCTTTTTTATACAAAATGGGCTCCAGCAGAATGTGAACCCGCGACCTCCAAGCTGGAAGACAGGCGTCTTACCAACTAGACTAAAGAGGTATCTTTCTTACATACATACTATCAAGACATTTCTTTGTCGATGTAGGCAGAGAGCATAGCGCGCCAAAGTTTTCTATCTCGACACAAATCCTTTGCCTCTTCTACATCCATATACCTTCGCAAACAACTCCTTCGATTTCTCTGACTTACCACGTTTCCTTCTTTCAAAATATCATTCAACTAAACCAACCAGACTTTCCTTAGTCTTAATGTGACACGTTTTCTACTCACATTTAAATACATTTATATTTGTTAGTCTTTCTGCATTCATTCGTATTTCATAATTTTTTTTAAATTTATTTATTATTTATTATTACACATGACAAGAAATATACACAATTTGAGAAAAAACAACAGGTAATTTGATTTGGACATATAATTTTAATGAATCTGGGTTTGTTGCCTTTCATTTGTCGTATCCCCAGTAAACTAGGCTTTTGCCTGTATCTCACTGATAATAATATTTTATAAAACTTTGTAATTTGTCTTATCAGACACTGTTTATTCCACTTTTTATAACGGTATAACCCTACCAGTTTCAAAGCTTTCTCCCCATCTTCAGGGAAATACAAACAAGAGTTCGTGCTCCCCACAAACAAGTCTTGTTTGTGCTCCCCTGAAGATGAGGTGAAAGCCTTGAAACCGGTAGGGTTATACCGTTACAAAAAGTGGAATAAACAGTTTTTGTTAAAACACACAATGTTAATGCCTTAACTATAAATAATACTTTATAAAACTATTTCTTGGTATTCGATAACACACTTGTTTTTGAAGTAAGCGGTTCTTAATAAAGCTAAATGACATCAGTCTGACATAATCATTAGGATCATTCCAACATAGCAAATTGGGATCATTCCGCCTGAAGAAAGCGTCAGAATAGGAGGTAGAAACACGTGTGGCGAGGATTAATGCTATTACGAGAATAACGAAGTTATTAATTGTTAAATAATGTATTCTAACATAGAGTTTAACAAAAGTTAAAGCCGCAAAATTTTGATAAGTAAAAAAAATAAAAATATTGACATTTATTTTTGTTTTTACTTTTGCCGTAGGAATATTACATTTTGAATTGTGTTTCATTAAATTTTTAAACGAATATTACAGATGCCGATTGTATTTTGGTCAGGAGCTTAATTGAGAGATGAGACGACGTAGGATTATAAACGTCATGTCAAAAATACGTTAAAACGAATCATAGTATAAATAGGCCAAAACCCATACGATGGTTGTCGTCAAAGAAAGAATACGACAATCGAATTTTGAATACAAGAGAGCGAGAGAGGAATACTTGGATTCTCTCCGAAAGTAATTCGAAATTTGAATCTCGGCGGGTCCGTGATACTGAACGAATTTTAAATACCTAACTAACAATTTTTGAACCGGTGTAAAAGGGGACGATGTATAAATGATGTCTATAAACAAATTTTACATTTATGAATATATATTTTCATAAATGTAGAATTTGTTTTACTTCCGTGAATATTTCACGGGTTGCAACTAGTATATTTTACTTGTGACAAACTTACACGTGTGCGTACAATTATACCTCTCTTTACGTTGCCTTTGTAAACGATATCGCGCTAGAGAGTAACTGACAAAAACACGTTTATTGGTATGACGCACCAACTAGGTTTCAAACATTAATGGACGACAACGACAACCCTCTCACGAAGAACTACAAGAGTTGACTGAAGAAAATTTGGTACGAGAAGATGATATTTCTGTTATCGATGTAGATGAGACACCAACTAAAGTTTTAACGACAGAAATGTTATCCAATTGTCTCAGTCAAGTGTGTCATTTGTTAGACGTTTTATCGGAAAATAATTCTTGATTTTGAGCAAAGCTGCGCAGTAAAACGAAATGTTTTAAAATCTGTAACGATACGATGTTGCATGAACAAAAGAAAAAAGTAAAGCAGTCGACATTTAATGGTCTTTTATTAAAAATGTCAATTTTATTTATCATCATCATCATCATCAATGGCACTACAGCCCATTGTGGGCCCCGGCCTCCTCCAGCAGTCGTTGCCATTCCCCCCTGGGGTCAGTCCGGCTTCTTTTGCTTTTGGTTTCATAATCGTGTGGTTTCAGATAGACAGGTGATTAACCCATCGTATAATTTTATTTAGTTATTTCCATATTTTTTTAAATTTGTAATCTGCATAACTATGCGCTAATGTATTTGCGTAAATTTGACTTTTAAATAGCATTTTATCATTGAAAAAGTTTTCATTGAAAAAAAATATATATTTTAGGAAACTATCCCTATACTTCATTTGTTATTTTTACCTTAACGTTAACCTTTCCCTTCCTGTGCTAAAAAAATCCGCGCATTCCGGTGCTCTGTATTCAATACACATGTAAAAATGAGCGATTGAAAATCGAAAAAAAATAATATTCATAGCCAATCGCTTAAATTAATTAAATTTGAAGTCAAAAGTGATAATAATTGAAATTTAATTGCTGAAAACATGAAAAAAACATCGGCCGACGTTCACGAAACGGGCAAAGCGACCACCTCATACGAAAGCCCACTAGATACTAAAGCGAGCGAACTGAGATTATATTTTTTGCGTTCCCATATACCGAAGTAGAGTGAGAGTAGACGTGAATAGCGTCGCTTCCTCGCCGATAGTGGTTTTTTAGAATGAATATACCTACGTCACACATTGGCACACGTTTGATTGTATTGGTGAATTTATTCCTGATTTTCACAAAATATATCTGATGTGGCCGATAAGTGCTAATTATTATTAATATAATTTTTTGATTCAATGCGTAAATGTATTACGGAGGAATACCTAAAATCTGAACCCAGTATTTATTATATTTATAGATATATTAACGTTTTTAGAAGCAATGGTTACTAGTTACACATCACAGGGAAGGAAGGGTTAACGTAACGATTTTGAGGAATGTATCACTATCGTTAAATGGGGGTGCTTGTGTACTCTTAATTTCTTTTTTGGTTAATGAGCAGCCGCCTCTTAAAGTTCTTATATTGTGGTAAAAAATAATAAACACAATACTGTTACCACATACAAAATAATAAATTTAATATGATAATTAACATACCTTCACTCATCTGCGATACCGTTGTTTTTTTATTTCGATTAATTATGTACGGGACGAATCACTTCATCGGGCATATCATCCCGCTAAGGGCAAGAGCATATTTTTCACATTTCTCCTGTAAGACGTCAAAGTCGTATAAAAATCCATACATTGTCCATATTGATTGCCCAATCTGTGCAGTCTTATTATATAAAAGTTATACAAATAATTAGTTGCGACCATTTCACTATGTAACAAAAAAAAAATGCCGATGACCCTATAAAGCTACGGTTTCCTAAGAAAACGGGTTCGTTATATAACGCACGTTACAGACGTGATGCTGGCGCACAGCTGTTGGTGGAAACCAAATCTGAATCCTCATATTTTGTTTCGACTGGGCTTTTCTATAGTCTTTACTCTTCACATTATATAAAGCTTCATTATTTCTTACAAAATCAATCAATATTTCGTCATTTTCGCTGATCCAAATTACGTTTGCACTCATTTTTTATTTTAAAACGGTGTCCGCTACACGGGAAAAATCGTTCAACGACTGTTTGCTCCGCTATCTCGGCCGTCATGCAAATGGCAGCATTGCTATTTGACATTAAGATGTGGGTTCTCATTTCTGCCGTCTGGAGACGCGCAAAAATTACGAAATATTGATTGATTTTGTAAGAAATAGTGAAGTTTTATATAATGTGAAGAGCAAAGACTTTAGAAAAGCCTAGTTGGAACAAAATGTGTGGAATAAAATTTTCAAATGACAGTTGTGGGTTCTCATTTCTGCCGTCTGGCGGCGCGCCAGGCGGATGCGACGCAAACGTAATTTAATTTGGACCAGCGAAAATGACGAAATATTGATTGATTTTGTAAGAAATAATGAAGCTTTATATCATATGAAGAGCAAATACTATAGAAAAGCCCAGTTGAAACAAAATATGTGGAATAAAGTTTCCAACTGACGATTGTGGGTTCTCATTTCTGCCGTCTGGCGGCGCGCCAACATCACGACTGTAACGTACGCTATATAACGAACCCGTTTTCTTAGAAAACCGTAGCTTAAGGGATGTGTGACATGACAAACGGAGTTAGTTCCGGACTATTAAAATGCGAGTATATATTATATTTTTCGGTTTACTAAAAAGCCATATCTTTGCCGCGTCCAATGAATGTTGCGTTTTTTTCTTTCTTAGAGGAACTTTTCCATTTATAGATCGATTTTAAAATTTTTAAAGCTTAATGAGTTGAAACTTTGAATTATTTAAAATTGTCATTTTTTTAAATTGGATATATTATATTGACTCATATAATTGCATAATCACTTTAATTTGGTGACACAAATCATCCTAAATAAAAATTGGATGGGTTGCCTAGGTAAAAAAAATACGAGCTGACAATCTGAAACAATGCCATAAGGTCCAACATTTTCTTTTACTTCTCAACGCTCTTCTACACGTTGGAGGTTGACAATCATCGTGGTTATTGTTACTTTGTTTGCAGCTGCTCTGAACAATGTGTTCATGCTATAGCGGAATCACTCTCTTCGGATCTTAAGTTGACAATCATCGTGGTTATTGTTTGCAGCTGCTCTGAACAATGTGTTCATGCTATAGCGGAATCACTCTCTTCGGATCTTAAGTTAACAATCATCGTGGTTATTGTTTGCAGCTGCTCTGAACAATGTGTTCATGCTATAGCGGAATCACTCTCTTCGGATCTTAAGTTGACAATCATCGTGGTTATTGTTTGCAGCTGCTCTGAACAATGTGTTCATGCTATAGCGGAATCACTCTCTTTGGATCTTAAGCCAGTAATTTCTTATTCTTCCTACACTTCCTACCCTTACTTATATCTTGCATTCAATGAGACTTGGATGATCTCATATTTGTTTCCTCTCATGAAATGCTCAAATAATTCAGATATTCTTCTTTTTGGAAGTAATTACTTATTTGTATATTTTCATGCTTCCAAGAACCTGTTCGTTGCGCACTTGGTCAATCCAGAAAATCTTTTATATTATCCTGTGGCACCACATTTCGAATGCTTCTATTATTTTTGTGATGACTTGGGTGCTTCCAAAAAGAAATACTAAAAAGATGTAACGTTCAAATAAAATGCGCATTCTTCATTTGATGTTAGTCGTGAAGGGAACAGTTCCGTGAAATCTTAATTCTGATTATGTTTTCAGGGAATGATACAACTGGGCATTAAGCCAACATCCCAAAGCTTACCCTCAGCAATACAGCTGATTGTTGATTATAATTAATAAACATTGTTTATACTTAGAAATTTAAAATACTTGTATTCATGTATAAGTATTTTAAAACCCTTAAACACATTTTCGAGGTTTTTGAATTTCTAAAATATTTTAATTAACACCATTAAAATAACAAAATTCAATCAATGGATCCGTAAATGTAATTCCCACGAGTGTAATAAAAATATTTATATTTCATTTGGATATTTGAAAAAATATTAAACTGAGATTAACAGCGGGATCAAAACCAACTAATGGTCCCGAGAGAATAATATCGCGCTCTCTAAAACCATTGGACGAGTGGCGGAGCGTAGAGTCAGCCATTTTGCGAAGATCAAATTGTATAATGGTAACAATACCTTTTTACTACTCGCATAAAAGCCTTGTTTGCTATGTATGAAATGTAAATACAGACAAACGTCCAAGTTATCAATTTGCGTTTTAAAAAGGTAGTTTGATAAATAAACGCAAGTAATTTATAAATCTTAACATTTTATATTGAGATATATGAATGTGGGGGAGGTGAATGTTGTGTGCTTGGATAAAAAAAAAGTTTAGCGATCTGTTGTCTCTGTGTACTCCGTAAGGCCAAGGCCACACCAAAGTGCTTCGTTAGGTGCTAAGCTAGGTTTTACGTGACTCATATACTAAGTGACTTCATGCCTGGCCACACCAAAGTGATACGCACAAATTCATTTGACAGTTGGGAGCGGTTGAGTCAACACACGATGTCACTCTCAAAACAAACCAATTTCATTACAACTTACCATCTTTATTTACTTTCTGTGTAACTTCATTCCAAAGTGTTTTATTACAGGTAAATTTTTCTATAATTTGCTCGATGGGTTCCACAAAGGCTCGCTTTTATACACAGCTGTCATTAAAACTTCCGCCATCTTGTAAATTAACCAACACGTCTGTTCGCTAGGAGATTCAATCGATGACTAATCGTCATGCAACGTGGCGCGAAGCGTGCAGTGTGGCCACTGCGATAGTATGCGGTACGATACGTTGCCTAACTCGCAACATAGCTCTAAGCATCAAGCGAGGCTCCTTCCTGTGTGGCCACGGCCTAAGTATTAAGAACTACAGTGGTCCTTACATATTCTCATACTGCCTAATTTCCTTTAATTTTTTTCTGGCACAAATCATCCCTTTTATGGGATGGAATGCCTAATTAACTTATAATAAACCCACAAACTCCGGTGTGGTTAAGTGGTTGGGATACCTGGCTCTCTCCCGGTTTCGATTTCCGGAACCGGAATATTTATTTTTGGGTAAAATATTATTTCTTATTATTTTTGGGTAAAATATTACCTGTGTGGCCGAGGCCTAAGAGAGACACGACGTGATGATATGTATACATAAAGTTTTATATCACTTAATTAATGTTTTCCAATGGGTTAGGAATACAAAATTTATTAGCCATCTCACAAAGTTCATTGCCTTTTCTGAAACAGCTGGCTTACATCAATTAAATTTACATATAAACTCAATAAAATTTATATATAAACTCAATTAAACTTACATATAAACTCAATTAAACTTACAGATAAACTCAATTAAATTTACATATAAACTCAAATAGTTTTAATACAAAGGAAAAATTTGTCTTTATTTTTTTAAAGTAAAATGTAGTAAGCTTGTTAAAAAGAACTAGAAGGATAGAAGGGCAGTCGGTTCTTACAGCGGTTTCGGGAAAGGCTGAGTACTTTTCTTCATTAATAATTCAGCTTGATCCCACCACCACCCACGCTATTATAGGGGGCAAAATAACTCCCCATCGTGACATACACTGGAAGATCGAAATATAGCGTGACATACACTGGAAGATCGAAATATTCTTTCTTTATAAGCGCGACGTCACTAAAGGCGCAATTCCACTGAGGCAATATGTAGCATGCGGCATTGACGCATGCTACACACAGTCTTTCAATCGAAGGAACACGAAGCGACAAGAAGCAAGTATCTTTGTAGTATACTACATGTTGATTGTTGTTTCCGGGACGCATGCGTCACCTTTCGACATGTTTCAGTGTGTCGAGCAATGTCGCCGTTATCCGAAAGTCAACGGATCGGTGCGGCTTGTAGCGTGCGACATGGAGTGGAATATTGATAAAACTACCTTGTTTATTGAAGATTATCATAATTCATTTGAGTTATGGAATAATAAAATGAGTGATTATAAAGACAACAGGATAAAAAATGATAAACTGAAGCAGTTAGCGAGTAAATACGATTGCACTGTAATCGATGTGGAAAAAAGATCAAGAATTTATGTTCAGCTTATCACCGTAAGCGCAAAAAAATTGCAATAAAAAAAGAGTGGTTCATCTCCTAGCGAAATAAGGGAAATGGTTTGCATTTGAACTTTTAAGTTTTTTATTGGACGTCGATCAGCTTAGATTAACATTGTCAACTGCTGTCAGTGATGAGGACGACTTCAGGATAAAAATCATTCTGAGCTTCTTGACTACCAACATATAATTCTCTTCTCCACCACCGTGGCTTTATTTTTTTTCTACGATTTAAAACTACGAGTATTATCAAATATGCAGCCGCCGCGATTGTTTGTAAAGACATTATGTACCAAACTGACGTTGCCTCCATGTAATTGTTTAAGACGCATACCACACGTATTGACGATAAAGCGCATGCGACTCGAAGAGTCAAAATCCGCATGCGACATTGTTAAAATTTATTTATTTATTTATTTATTTATTTATTTTTTCAAAACAGGCTTAGCCCAATTACATTGAAAAATACAAGACATTAAAAAAGAAGAAAAATTACAGGGAAAAATTTTTTTTTTAAAAATTATAAAAAATAAAAAATAATGCATATGTATACAAACGAGTATTTACACACAAACGTATGTTACATATATATTCAGTCACTTAAGTATGTTGATGAGTGCTTTCTAACGCGCTTAATCTAAGAAGAAAATTTACTTTTGCTTTTGGTAATGTGATATGAAATATGTCAATATCCGAAGCAGTCCCGTTAAGAAGAGTTAAGACCCTTCCAACAGGCATAGCGGCTGGAAGACCCGTTCTTGCGTATGTTATTGAGAACAGTTCCTGCCGGCGCAGTCTAGTGTAATTGTTAGGAACATTTAACGCTAATCTTTGTAGTAATGCTGGACAGCTCACAACTCCTCGAACGAGTTTGACAACGTATACCTAGAGACGCAGATCTCTTCTTACGCTCAAGGAGTTATACTCGAGCATGCCCAGCAGAAACTGCGTAGGATATAGCCACGGATAGACACCAAACTCACTCATGTAGAGATATCGTAGATATTTTTTTTGTACTTTCTCCACCATGAGCGAGTTCTGCGCCCCCACCAGTTTGTGGCACATAGTCGCACACCTAGGAACAGGCAACACTAGGAATCATGTCGTATGCCTCATGTCGTTCAGTGTTGCCTCAGTCGAATTGCGCCTTAATACGTTCGCTGCGTCGAACACGGCTCCCGTGTACATACAAAATAGCCTTGAATGTTGAGTGCACTCATAAACGTCTCCCGATAAGGATTCGTCGCCGGTTTCATGTGTTTTGAAGACACGAAGGAATACACTTGTATATGATGTTTCAATAGAAAGTAGAATTTGATTTTTAACAAAGTTATGGGTTTTCAAAAATTCGCGAATTTTCAGCATCTCTGTATGACATTTTATACGCAGTGAATGTGTTAAGTAACGCAAAAGACACTGCCTGACGACAGACTGAATGTCCGACGTCATGGGAAAAGGAAAATGACGCTCAGCACAGTCAATATACTAAGAATGCTACAATGTTGTACTTCAGGTCTGGAGTTCAAACAGCCTTGCAAGTTGCGAATACTTTGACACCACTAAATCTGAGTGACTACATAAGCGGTCCGAAAATTAACTGATATTATGCAAAGTGTAGATCCCTTAAAATTACTGACTGTATTTATTTATTTATTTTCTCAAAACAGGCTTTGCCCAATTACATTGAAAAATACAAGATTTGTTAACATTAAAAAAAATTATACAAAATAAAAAAATTATATAAAATGAAAAATTATATATATGCATACATATAAATAAATAAATAAATACAGGTTTATTGATAGCAACATAGTATGTACATAATACATTTAGATATATTTCAAAAACATATTAAAAAACAGAAGCTATCAAAAGGTCTGGGCTCATCTAATAACATCCCCCCGGCCAAGATACACCCCACCAATATAGGGCGAGCCCAGCCCCAGGGACATCAGATGTTTTTCAGCCTGTAGGGATCCACGGTCGTCGCTGAATATTGTCGCATACATACGGTCAATGACCGATGAAACGACCTTCGGATACCTCGATAAATTATAGTAAACAGTCCAAAGGTCACATGCCAACCATTGACGCCGGCCGAGCATCGCGCCGCATTCCATACTAGAGAGAGAACGCACGACGCTGTCTCGCCAGTTTCGTAAATAAAATATACCCACATACGACAATAAACCATTTCTGCATTCACAGAAGCGAGACAGAAGCATATCGCGAGCGCATTCTCGTGCACATTCCAAAAACATATAAATACCTACGTTACTATAAAAATAAACACTCTCTCTTTCCGCATTGCGATCTAACGTGTTTTATTTATTTACCAACAACCATCCCATCTCTTCCAATAAGAACCATTCCGCTAAAAGCCCACGCCCTTGAACATGTAGAATAAGAAGAGAAAAAAAAACACAGAAAATAAATAGATACATTAAAGAGAGAATACGTGAAAAGGTCCGGGCTCATCCCACAAACATTCCCCCGGTCGAGATACACCCCACCAATGTAGGGCGAGTCCGACCGCAAGGGCATCGGGAGGTTTCCAGCCCACACCCCCGCATATCGTGATTAAATGAAAACAAAAACGTATGGCAGAAAACAAAATAAAAAGTAAACCCACATATACCTCCTCAGGTTAACTGTCAGCAAGAACGAAAAAAAGAAATATACACACAAACGTACACATATACTCAGTCACTTAAAAATACGTTGATTAGTACTTTCTAACACGCTCAATCTCAGAAGAAAATTTTCTTTTGCTTTTGGTAATGTGATATGAAATATGTCAATATCCGAAGCAGTCCCGTTCAAAAGAGTTAAGGCCCTTCCAACAGGCATAGCGGCTGGAAGACCCGTTCTTGCGTATGTTATTGAGAACAGTTCTTACCGGCGCAGTCTAGTGTAATTGTTAAGAACATTTAGCACTAATCTTTGTAGTAATACTAAACAGCTCACAACTCCTCGAACGAGTTTGACAACGTATATCAGGAGACGCAGATCTCTTCTTACGCTCAAGGAGTTATACCCAAGCATGCCCGTCAGAAACTGAGTAGGATAAAGCCATGGATAGACACCAAACTCACTCATATATACGCCGTAGATATATTTTTTTTGTACCTTCTCCACTATGAGTGAGTTCGAATTATCATCGTTACATCAACAATATAAATGTTTATTTTTTCAGTCAAAACTTTTTGTAAGAAATTGTACAATATGTTCAGTTAGAAGTTATTGCAATGGGGCAATTAACACGTCATATTGTACATAGTACAATAAAGTATTCAATAAATAAATAAGAAATGTTTGAAAAAGGATTAATAACATCAAACATCGACTTACAAAGGTTATTCAAACAGTCTTTGCCCTTCATCTTCGGTGTGTTATATATTAATCTTATTTCCTCTCAATAAAATACGAATACAATTTGCTTCTTTGTCATGTCCTGTTTATGTAAGGCTGGTTGCCTTTAATACATTATATTAGAAAGACATTACAGGGTTCCTACTCAGGATTGTCAAAATTCTGTACAGTAAAATAACTAAATGTTTACGTAAAATAAGAAAAGGTTTAAAATATTTGATTGCGTATAAATAAAAATGGTTTTGTTTATAAAACAAAAGTTCAGTACTCAGCAAGAAGACACTTAATCGAGGAGCTGAGAGACGGAATGGGAATAGTCAAGGACCGCAAACAATTGAAAAGGATCCTATCAATTCAGCCCTCTCATTAAAAAAAAATTATTAAAAAAGTTCCTAATAGAAAAATTCAAAAAAAAAAAATTACAAGAGTAGGCAACCCTGTCAGAAGGTGAAAAGCGAGTCTTATAAACCAATAATTTATCCGAGAACAATTAAATTCAGCTTCAATAAGGCAATTCTTGATGTAAATCGCTTTGACATCAAAGTGTAAGGAACACGCTCAGGGATAATGAATTTTCGAAATAGGGGCTCTGAATTATTGTATTTTATTCTTATAGGCGAGATAGCGAGAAGCGCTTTCATTATAATGAAGCTTCTTTTACCGATAGTGAGACTGTTCCAAGAGTTTGATCCGTGAGCTGACTTGAATGTCAATATATTTAATTCAACACTGTCATGTTTTAGGAGAATTATGGCTAAAGAAGTTTTTTTTTCTCTATCTGCATAATTAATAATATTTTAACTACATCTATAAAAAAAAGATCATTCAGTTTGAAGAGTCATTTTGCATTAGTGTGAGTAACACTCTCTATATTACACAACTTGTGTAGGGGTATTGGTTTTAGAATGCCACACGATTGATTCGCGCAGAGCGCACGTTTGTATTGTTGTTAAAATACTCGGTGATTAGAAAAATACTACCATGTCGAAATTAGGAAAGGGAAAACCGCTCTCGGGCCAAAGAAGATTGTTTTAAATTTTGGTAATGATTGATAATAATTAGGGATCGGTCGAAAAGTTGCTGCAATCTATTAGTGCGATTTTTGTCTAATGTAATGTATAATTCAAAAAATTTCGAAAGCTTAGAATGTATGATACTTTGTTATAACCGTCTTTGAAACGCTAAAACCATCGACGAGCTGTCCTTTCGTTCAACAAATTAGTCAATATATGAATAATATGGTTTAAGCGGTCCTCATCGAAGTCGACTGGTCGTTCGGAACGCTCCATGTCTTTCAGGTCGAAATTACCGTCTTTGAAACGCAAAAACCATCGAGAAGCTAGCTGTACTTTCATTCATAGCATCTTCACCGTACACTTCGCAAATATCGCGAGCAGCTTTGACAGCTTTATTCCCTCGATTGAACGCGAACAGAAGGAGGTGTCGAAAATGCTCACGTTCGTCTACTTGACATTCCAATTTCAAGGCCTGTAATCAAATAAAATAATATACGAGTATGTAACGTAAAAGCAAACACAATATCTTGTAGAACAGAAACTTTTCTTTCGAATGACGTATAGCCTTTACCATTTTGTTTTACTTTTGGTGCTCTTTTTCAAAATTAAAAAAAACGGACACAACTTATTTTAACACCCAATATTTATTGTTAATCTTGAAAAATTCCATTATTGTCATTTAATGTTTCCTAGAATCTTCTTCTTTTTATTTTAGGCCTGTTGGCCTGTTATGGTCCTGCATCATTGTTTGCCTCTTGTGACGTCGACTGCCAGCTGTCTTTCCATCTTTTGGGAGGTCGTCCTGGAGGTCTGCTTGCTTGGGGGATACTGTCCCTGGTCATTCTTACGACTCTTGGTTCCACCATTCTGGATACGTATTTGTTCCAGAACCTTATTCTCTGTCGTCCCCATCTGACAGTATCTTCAACTTCGCACGTACTTCGGATTTCTGTGTTTCGTACTCTATCACGAAGGGTTTTGCCAGCGATACTCTTGAGTACCTTCATTTCGCTGGTTCGAAGGAGATTTTTGGTTCTGACAGTGTCGGCTGTGGACTCTATGCTGTATGTCATTATGGAGCGGACACAGGTCTTGTATATCCTCATCTTGCTTTGGATGTTCATCTCCTTGTTTTTCCAGATAGTGTTCTTTAAATTTCTAGAATTTGCCATGCCTAAACAATTAATATGTTAAATAAACTTACTTTCATTTTATTTTTATGATTATTACAATTTAAGCTGACAGCATTTTTAATTTACAAACCGTGTGTGTCCATTTCAATGTTTGAATATAAAATACTATTTTCATATTTTTTTGCTTTTTCACTTCGTTAAAAAAATAAAGTGACAAGTTTTTGTAAATTCACTGTTACTCACACTATTGCAAAATGACTTCAAACTGAATTATCTATTACATAACTGAGATGAACACTATTAATTCGGATTTTAATCGTTGGTTTAGTTTTTTTTTCATTCATTGATTAATTTTGTGTGTTTTTATTTCTTGCGCAATTTAAAAAATGATGTAAGAAGTGTTGTAAGAATTAGTGTAAATGTATGTTAACTTCTGTATGCTGATGACATGGTTATACTTGGTGAGAATGATGGCACATAAGATATATGATAAGTGAGCTGTAAGAGAGATAGGAAGTAAAAGGTTTCAAAGCAAATGTAGCGAAGTCAAAGGTTGTGGTTATATTGTGGATAAGATGAATGGGTTAGATCAGTAAAACTAGGGCAGGTTGATGAGTTTTCTCATCTGGGAAATGTGTTGAATGGGGGCATTGAAAGAAGGGTAGCGATAGGGAATAATGTAATCGGAGCACATAATGTAATGAACAAACGCACTATATCAAAAGTAGGTAGTATAATAAGACCTTGGTGTATGGAAGTGAAACTTGTATATTGGCAGAAGAAGAGTCTTGTTTTTGCTCCCCTGAAGATAAGGTGAAAGCCTTGAAACCGGTAGGGTTATACCGTTACAAAAAGTGGAATAAACAGTTTTTGATAAAACAAATTAGAATGAAAGTAAGATTAATGCTGTGAAGATGCAAGCACAAAGGAAAAGGAGTGTCAATATTTGAAAGAAGGCGGAATGAAGATAAAAAAAATAGTATTTTTTTGAATAAGGTAAAGAAAGGAGATTAAAGATGGTTTAAATATATGTAGAGAATGAATGATATAATAATTACCAATCGAATACACAAGTCAGAAGTGCGAGGTGTGCGTGGATGAAATGAAAAACGTGGCTGGACCGAATTGGTCAGATTTTGAAAGAAGGTAAGGTGATATGTATGAATAGTAGAAGATTGTGAATGACGAGATGTATGAAAGTAAAAAAGGTGAATGTTGTTAGCTTGGATAACCTTTCCTTCCCTGTGTTGGGTATCTTCTACACGTTGCTTTTAATAACCATCAATATCTTTATAAATATAATAAATACAAGGTTAAGATTTTAGGTATTTCTCCATAATATATTTACGCATTGATTTAAAAAATAATATTAATAATAATCAGAATTTATCGACTACATCGTGGGTATTTTGTGAAGATCGGAAATAAATTCGCATTTAAACGCTGTGAGTGCCTCGACCTTGGGTCTTGACGATAGGTGAAGAGTATGCGGGAAGCGCGACACTATATTCGCATCTCACTTTTGCATACTCCACTGAATTGCGAGGAGCTCAATTGTCTCAATCGTCGCAAGCGTAAACCACGCCGGGAGTAAGCCACTACCGCTCCGCGCCGCTGTAGCTTTGGGCTTGCAAATAGATTAGACCTACGCCCCTTCTTTAATGTTTTCAGCAAATAAATCTCAATTATTATAATTTTTTACTTCAATTATAATTAATTAAGGGGGCTATCAATGAATGTTCTTATTTTTCCGATTTAAAATCGCTAATTTTTTATCGCGTACTTACTACCCAACGCCGGAGCGCGCGTTTCAATTTTAGCACCGTAAGGGAAGGGATAAATAAGATTGAAAATATGTTATCTCTGTCTGACCCGCAAGGGACACGGCGTGATGATATGTATGTATGTCTATAATATTATCCATTAATTAATAACGCTATTCAATATATTTGAATTATCAATAAGGATATGTTGAAAGGCTTCCTTCTAAAAAAAAGAATTCATGAATAAAATAATTCAGTGGAATAAATACAACCTCTAGTCGCCGAACCAGGAAATAATAAAAAAGGACTTTGCTCAAAATAAGCAGAAAAATCTCATAAAGGTCTGTTTACAAAACAAACAACACTCCCGAGGGCGAAGTTCTAATTCCAGTTTGATACTAGGCGTCAGTACAAAAACCTGATATATTAATACGAAAAAAATCCATCCCACAATAAGTATTTTTTTCTCATATTTTAAATATATTAAATTCCTAGAACAATTATATATTTTTGGCCCCTAGTAAATTCCTGAAACCGCGAATATTACCAAATTTTTTGCATACTTTATTTTTTTTCTTATAAATATGTCACGTAAGAGGCGCAAACATTTATTTGTTCATTAACGCTTCATTATTAAATAATCTAGCGGACTTATCACCACGTGGTAATCTTTTCCAGCCAACCAGACAAAAGTATTTAAATTAATATTCACCATTACGAAATTCATGAATAATTAAAATAGTAAAAATAAAAATGTGATATCATCAATCAAAGGAAAAGGGAAGGGATGGCACTTTTAGATGATTTGGGGAGGGGGAATAAATATCAGGAATGAAACACGTTACATTTTCGGTCGCTTTTAAAAACATACCAATGACGGAGTTAGTCTAACATTTGTTTGTAACTGGTTCCAGTCTCACTGCATATACAGTCAAGGACTGGGTAAAAAAGGAAGAACAGTGACCTTGGAAAGTTAATAAGCAATAATTGTTTCAGTGTAACGCAAATCCATGATCGGAAAGACGCAGAATATTTTCAGCGAGAAAGACGGGGTGTCGGGACAGTTAAATATATTATACAATAGTAACAGTAAGTGAATTTTGTGTATATTTCACACGTTTAATAAGTTGAGCTCTTTTTGATATGAAGTGATGTGACCATACTTTTTTTTTTTAACTGGCGAGTTTATTACCATGTGGCAATCTCTTCCAACCAACCAGAAAGATGTTTTTATAGGCCCTAAGTGTTAACCAGACTGGAATCCTATTTAAAAAAAATCTGGGCTCCAGCGGGGATCGAACCCGCAACCTCCGGATCGACAGACAAGTATCATACTTTCGCAGGTTAAAAATACATCTTATGAATATATTTGTTTTTTTTTTTTAATAATAAATTTATCTAAAGGATTAATCCTAGTTCTTATTAACCAAGTCGCCTTAGTGAAATGTTGAAGAAAGTGGATATTTTCTATCATCGCCATTTACTCCTCAATTCCGACATAATTAATGCGAGTATAACATATACACGTACCATGACCGGTAAAGTTTATTTTTCAAATTACGAGTAGTAAGGGAAAATTAAATAGAGTAGTAATAACCTCAGTGAGATACAGGCAAAAGCCTAGTTTACTGGAGACACGACAAATGAATGGCGACAAACCCAGATCCATTAAAATAATGTATATTTAAATTAAATTACCTGTTGTTTTTTCGCAAATGATGTATATTTCTTGTCATGTGTAATAATAAATAAATAACAATATACGGTAATAAAACCTATGTGAAAATGGTATATCTCTCTCATAATATCTTATTGTACTATACTCACCATTATCCTTCTTGTGTTTGGATATTATAATGATATTGATGATGTGAGGGGAATGGTATATCACTCTCATAACATCTTATTGTACTATACTCACCATTATCCTTCTTGTGTTTGGATATTATAATGATATTGATGATGTGAGGGGAATGGTATATCTCTCTCATAACATCTTATTGTACTATACTCACCATTACCCTTCTTGTGTTTGGATATTATAATGATATTGATGATGTGAGGGGAATGGTATATCTCTCTCATAACATCTTATTGTACTATACTCACCATTATCCTTCTTGTGTTTGGATATTATAATGATATTGATGATGTGTGGGGAATGACGTAGATACATTAGAACTTTCTATTTACAATAATATTTTTAAACCGTGGTTGACTGTGGAGTACATGAAACAGTGAAAAACGAAATCACTGATAACGGGGAATAACTATACTCGTATTTACAAAAAATAGCAATATAGTTGAATGGATATTTCATGATTAATGTTACATGCTGTGATGCAAGGATTGTTGGTATATAAAATGAGTATATATAAAATATTGCGTGTATTCTCGCTCTATCGGACGGTCTAGCTGCGTGCACGCGCATTGTACTGCAAGCACACGCACATACCTGCATACATCACAATTAGATTCCATTTTAAAAAATTCTACAAGCCCTTACTTAGTTAGCGATGGGATGTTTTCTTATTATCTCGGAATATGTTATTTCAGAGCTGGTTCATTTTTGCACGTATACTTCAAAATCGGGAAGTTACTAATAACAGCAAAATAAATGCTGCAGAAATATGTGCATTAAAAAAAATTGTACACGAGTGATAATGTACGATTTCGAATTTAAGTGGTTAGGGTTATTGTGAATGTAAAACTGATGTATTGAGTAAGATTAAGAAGAGCACACTGAGACGGCTTAGGCTTTTGAGACAAATGGAAGAAGAAAAACTTAGGCTAAGGCCACACCAAAGTGATTCGCTTAGTGCTAAGCTAGGTGACTTCAGGCATGGCCACACTGAAGTGTTTCGCATTAATTCATTTGACATTTGGGAGCGGTTGAGTTAATAAACGATGCCACTCTCACAACAAACCAGAAAGCTACTTTTCTCAGAGAATTAAAGTTTAAAATTTCGAACATCTCAAATTCGAACTTGTTGGGTACATCATAGTATAAATAGGCCAAAACCCATACGCGGCTGTCGCCAAAGAAAGAATACGAGAATTGAATTTTGAATACAAGAGAGCGAGAGAGGAATACTTGGATTCTCTCCGAAAGTAATTCGAAATTCGAATCTCGGTGGGTCCGTGATACTGAACGAATTTTAAATACCTAACTAATAATTTTTGAACCGGTGTAAAAAGGACGATGTATAAATGATATATATAAACAAATTTTACATTTATGAATATATATTTTCATAAATGTAGAATTTGTTTTACTTCCGTGAATATTTCACGGGTTGCAACTAGTAATGTTAATTTGTATAGAAGTACTCGAGCAGAGTTTCAACTTCTCTACAAAGAATTGCGGAATAAAACTTCCTCCATCTTGTAAAATCACTTGGTGACACAATAAAATAAACCAACACGTCTGTTCGCTAGGAGACTAACTTGGTGACTAATAGTCACGTAGCGTTCCGCGAAGCGTGCAGTGTGGTCATTACGATAGTATAGGGTGCGTTGGTTTACTAGGATATGTCACCTAGCTCACAGCGTAGCTCTAAGCACCAAGCGAGGCTCCTACCTGTGTGGCCGAAACCTTACAAAACAAATATATAGTGCCAACGTGAGTGGAAGGCATATAAAAGGAAGATCAAGGAAAGTATGGTTGGATCAAGTGAATAATATTTTAAAAGAAATAAATGTAAAAAGTCAGAGAAATCTTAGAAGCTGTATGGGTGTGGAGGAGGCTAAGGATGTGTGTCGTAATAGAAAAGTTTGGCGCTTCTTCTCTGCCTACTCTGACAGGGAAATGACATGATAGTTTTTATGTATAGAGTTTAAATTTCATCGCCTAAAAAATCAGTTCGAAACTCGAAGATAATCGAAACAGACATGCCAAGAATTATTTTAACATAGAAGCATTTGTTTGTACGAGTACTTGTGTCCATAACACATGAGATCCGTCTCCAGCTCTGCATTCTGAAAGAATCTATCATTGATCTTTCTCTGAACTTTATTGTTCGAGTTTCTAAAGCATAAAGGAATATTAATAAAATCAGAATTTTGTCAACTATCTCAGAACGGTGAAATGTTAGTTGGTTCCTTTGTACATGTATACGTACTGTGATGTCGACTGAAAAACATCTAATATCTAGGGTGTGGGCTGAAAAATATCCGATCTCCTCGCGGCCGGGCTCGCTCTCTATTGGTTGAGATTTATTTCGACTGGAGAGATGTCATGAGATGAACTCAAATCTTTTGATATCTTCTATCTTCAATGTATTATCGTTTCCATTGCCTATTTAACATATTTCTGGTTGGTTGGAAGATATTGCCACATATCAATAAGCCACGATGAACATATTGCCACATATCATCGCAGGCAGAACTGAGACGGACCAGAAATGAGACGATAAGGTCTGTCTGTGGTGTTGAAGGCATAGTGAGGTGGGGAAGAAGCAGAAGGCGCTTCTGGAGGGATCATGAGGACCGCATGGAGGATATAAGACTGGCAAGAATCGCTAAGACTGAAAACCCTAACAGCAGGAGATTACCAGGAAGGCCGCCGAAAAGGTGGAAGGACAGCTGGACATCATCATCCCAGGACAGCCCACCGTCACAAACCAAGAGGAAGAAGAAGAAGAAAATCAATAAGCCTTTAGGAGAGATGATGAGGATAGTTTGTTGATAAATAAAACTTGTTTAGATCGCAATGCGGAAAGAGAAATTTAATTGATAGACGTAGGTATTAATATTCTTGAATGTGTGCGGGAATGCGCGCACGATATACCGCCGTCTCGTTTCTGCATTCACAGTACGATTCTTGTCGTATGTAGGTATCATTCCGTTTTGGGAACTGGCGCGACAGATGTGTTGCCTTCTCGCTCTAGCATGGAATGCGCTCCACGCCTGATAGTGAGTTGAATGACCGGCGTGTGGACCTTGCACTTGTTTGTTTCAAATTGTTAAGGTATGCAAAGGTCGTTTCGCCGGTCATTGACCGCGCATACGAACGCCACAAGCCCTTCAGGTATACAACGAAAGTGTTATACAATACAATATAATACATAAAATAATCAATTTGAGATAGTTAAATCTAAGAAGATGGAATAAAAAGTAATATAGCTCTCAGACCGTCGAAGATCTTGAAAACAAACACTAAAAAATCAGCGAGTATAAATTATAATAAAATAAATTACCTCGCTAAGAAACTTTGGAAACCGATCATCTTGGCATATTTTCTATGTGCTGTTAAGAAGATAAAAATAATAAGACAACAATTTTGAAAAACTCTTCCCGACCATTCATCTCCAACCGGCAAAACATACCAAACAGCCATGTAATAAAAACGTTTTCAAACTTTTGCCTGGAGCAAAACTTTCCCTCGGTTTTTTCTTGAAAACTTAATTTAACTGTCGAAACTATTGGAAAATTTTATATAACGAATGAAAGAGGTACCGCACCACCAGACCCTGCAAAGCCTTGGCGGTGGTTGGAATATAAAATGTCTTTTATTAGGGGATGCTCGGGTAATACCAAACAGAAAATATAATATTAACTTATTTTTCAAGAGCGTATAGAATAATCTCAATTTTTAACTTCTTGCGCGCATATATTGTGAAAGTTTTCCGGTTTACTTGAACAAGTTTCTTGTACTATACTAGAGAAAATGTAGCATGGTCCCTGTGACAGATCACAAATTTGCCCCAATACAATCTTGTAACGACGTTCAGTAATTTTAATTATTTTATCAACTTTAATATAAGCCTCGATTCTAATAAATAGCAAGTTATTTAGGTAAATACATTACATAAAACTAACAATAATGACAAATTAATACATCTCGTTACAAATTACCAAAATGTGGCAGTTTGTTAAAATCAAATAATACTCGTATTTGGTGACGTTTGTCAAGTCACTACGTTAGTCTGCATTGGCTAGGGATGGGGTATTCGATAATTGGATTTTCGATTTTTTTATACCTAAAATTAAATGTTCGTAATTAGTATTCATTCATAGTGGATCTAGGCATATTTAAAGATAGATATAAATCATACAATACATTAGAAAGTCAATACGAGTATAATGAAAATTAGGAATTAAAACTTCAGTTTAGAGAAAAACAATTTTTCGATTTATAAAAAAACGATTCGATTTGTAAAAAAAACGATTTTACCCCATCCCTTTGAGACATGACATTTTAAACGTCACAGGAACCATCCTACATTTTCTCTAGTATAAAATATTAAATGTGATGATTGGCGATCTTTCGTGGTAGTAATGATTCTTAATCCACACTGTGCATGGATGATGTAACTTCGATTTTCTTCTACCTGATGAAATAGGGTTGATTTAAAAATCTCATTAAATAAATCTCACAGTCTATTTCTTTTTCACACGCAGACCTTTTAACATTTTTTTGATTGTATGTATGATAATTAAACCTGGCGGACTTATAATATTTTTTCAAATAATTAATTTTCTTAATTACTTACATGACTTCATTAATTTACTCGTACTTAGTTAACCTTCGTGGCCTAGTTGGTAAGGCGCTTAACTTTCACCTCGGGGTTTCGGATATGATTCCCGACGGCATCCGAAAAAAATAAGAATGTCTTTGTAAAAAAGAGTGTCGCTAAAACATGTGATAACGAACTGCGAGTTCCATGCTTACTCAGTGGTTTTAAACCCAAAAGACTCGATTGATGTCTCCTAACCACGCTATTTAAGTTGTCGCAATCATAAATTTCAATATTTTAAAGGGTTACCATACGAACGAATGTAAAGGAGGGAAAAGTAGATTATACGGAAAACGTTAAGTTATCTATAGAACGTAAAATACGAAGATAGCGGCTGCGACAATTAAATATGCTTCGGTATGTATTTAAAAATATTTTAGTAAAATAAAACTTACTTCTAATAACGGATGTTTCAAATTGAGCGGTTTTTTAATTCTTGATTAAAACACACGATTTGCTTTGATTTCAAAAAACTTTTTATTGGTCATTGAAGTATAATGAATAACATTTAAACGCAAAAAACAATATCCGCCAAACGTCCACATCTTGCGGCTCCATAGATGTCCACTCTTTTGTCAAAATTTTCGATGACATTTTGGCATAATTGCGATTCTAACTCACCAATAACGCGAATAATTTCGCCCTTCAGCTCAGAAATTGATTGGGAGTCATTCTTATAGACCTGGCTTTTCACGCAACCCCAGAGAAAATAGTCCAACGGTGTCAGATCACACGATCTTGGTGGGCAATTAACATCACAGTTTCCACAGTTTACAATACATAAAATAATTCAACAATTTGAACGCGTTGTTTTTTTTTAACCTGTCGAATTTATTGCCAAGTGGAAATCTCTTCCGACCAACCAGAAAGATGTTTTTAAAGACCCTAAGTGTTAACCAGACTGGAATGAATCCTATTTAAAAAAATCTGAGTTCCAACGGGGATCAAACCCAGATTTTGTATTGTATACGACTCAATTTTTATAAATGTCATACATTTCAAATCTCAAATGTCACAAGACCCAGGGAAGTTCGCGACGCCATCTGTGTTTTAATCCAAGAATTAAAAAAAATGCTCAATTTGAAAGACCTCAAATTCGACAAGCTAGTGCAACGTGACAGTATGTTTCCTCTATTATCATAAAATAATCATAACATACGTAGGATCCTTTTTTACATTTGAACGTTTAAATACGTATTTACAATTATTGGTAAAAAATATATACAATGTCACACTTATACCTATATTTACTAAATTAAGAAAGAGCGTTGCCTCCATGCAACAATAAAGCAATAGTTTAAACACTTCCGCGATATTTCTCTCTCAATAAAACTTACCCGGTTCTCAGCGGCAAATGAAGAAATTACAGAACAAGTACTCTTTCGTCTCAGATTGCGATGGGCACAATAATTTATACTAAGCCTCCAAGATATTATCTCCGGGACAAAGGTAACAACAAAGGAAAGACATAAAATTGTGATAATACTTAGTTTAATCCAATGAGATTTTAATAAAAAAAACTCCGCAATAATGCCGAGAAAAAATTATATATATTACCAAAAAATACCAGAGTAGGCAGACTAATAATTTGGGCTTGCATTAAAGACCGATTCCCGCTCAATATTCAGCACAAACATAAAGGCTATGAGGTAAGGAGAAATCCACAATGATAGGTTACAATAAAAAGAGATCACTCACCCCACGATACCATGAATATCGATAAGGAACGATACGCGTAATGTCTATACTCTCGGAACTGTGGAAGAACCAGAAGATTTCCCCCGAAAACGAAACCGGAACGATGACTCTGATGATGATGATGATGCCGCAAGCGTCCTTTGAAGCTCGCGCTGCCCCGCTTCCAATCTTCTTCCTTGGCCTTCGGCCTGGGAGAACGATTTCCGACCCGCAGTTATTTAAAGAACCGCTTTTTTTTAGTTTCTCGAAACTTTACTTGCTTCACGCCCGATGGAGCCAATAATAATCCAAGATTATTTCTTTGGAAAATACTATTCCGCAGATAAATCCCCGCGTCAAGTCTGGATGGAAGTGCCAGAAGAACTTTCACAAAAAAACTAATTATTAATTCGTATTTCCCACCAGGATATTATAACTCGGACCACAAGGTAACTGACCGATAACTTGAACGAATTATTTAATTATTAATTCGTATTCCCCCGACCGGGAGCTGTCTTAATAACAGGACTAGTAATCGTGACGGTACCGCTCGTAATGAAGCACCCACCTTCTGACCGCCTCACCTGTGCATCCCCACGTGATACCCTTTCGCCCGTTGATCATATTTGTAAGCGATGTCCTGATTCGTCAAATCTTTGGTCGGGCCGTAATTTGACCAATCAAACCCTTGCGTTTGATTATTTATTATAAGTGACGCAATTGCTCGGTGCTAGATGAAATTCTTTAAGCCGCCCGTTTTGGAATAGAATCTTCCAGAAACAACGGACGATTGCATCATTCCCTGTCCTAATTACAACTGCGTCACGCTCGGACTCGATTTTTATGCGTCATTATTTACCCGTCAAAATCAGAATACAGGGAAGTCCGTTTTAATTCCGCTCGTATCAATCAATCTCGCGCGTTATTTTCCCTTTTGGATAAATCCCAAACTTCTCACCCGTCTTTTATAAAAAAAATAAATATACTCCTAACACTCCATCTTATGTTATAAAAGAAAACAAAAAAAAAACAACAAAAAAAAAAAAATTATCATTCCCAGAGTATAGACACATCAGCTGTAGGCAATAATAAGGAGCAAGGGGTGTATGTCCCCCCTACTGGATACGGTCTCGTGGCCGATTTACCGGTTGTCAGCATTTGCCTGTAGGACACCCCTAATTGGTGTAAGGGAACCTAGCCGCAAGGAAACCACGGAAACCTTACGATGACAACACACTACTGAATCTACTATAGCCCATAACCTTATACTAAGGAGCACGGAACAATCCTCCGGTAACTCCTTACAATAGTACAGAAGATTATCTTTCCAATACTGGTTTAACCACAGGGCAACCAGCACTGAAACAATTGCATAATACAGGGAGTACAATTCCTAAAATAATTTTAATAAACAAAACAAATAAAACAAAAAAAACAAAGACAATAGATATAGACAAATTCACCTAGGGCATGGTCACCGTATACTTCAAAGGTGATCAGATATAAACAAAAGAATTTCCAATAAAATTAAAATAACACCAAGTATTATGGATGGTCACCCCATATCACTAAAGGTAGGCCGTCCCCAAGAACAAGGAGATAATGATTTTACATAAGCACGGCTTGTGATACATCAACGGGTAGGTCAGAAACAAAACAAAAAGGAATCCACATAAAAAAAATAAAAAAAAAACAAAATTATATTATACATGGTCATCCTATATCACAAAAAGGTAAGCCGTCAATAATAACAAGGAGATAATGATTTTTACATAAAGCCCGGCTGGTGATACAACAAAGTACAGAGCAGAAACAACAAAAAGGAATCCACATTAAAAAAAAAAACCCACAAAATTATATTATACATGGTCACCCTATATCACAAAAGGTAGACCGTCAATAATAACAAGGAGATAATGATTTTACCTAAAGCCCGGCTGGTGATACATCAAAGTACAGAGCAGAAACAACAAAAGGAAAAAAAACAAAAAAAAAACAAAATGATATTAAACATGGTCACCCTATATCACAAAAAGGTAGGCCGTCAATAATAACAAGGAGATAATGATTTTATCTAAAGCCCGGCTGGTGATACATCAAAGTACAGAGCAGAAACAACAAAAAGGAATCCACATTAAATAAAAAACACAAAATTATATTATACATGGTCACCCTATATCACAAAAGGTAGACCGTCAATAATAACAAGGAGATAATGATTTTACCTAAAGCCCGGCTGGTGATACATCAAAGTACAGAGCAGAAACAACAAAAGGAAAAAAAAACAAAAAAAAACAAAATGATATTAAACATGGTCACCCTATATCACAAAAAGGTAGGCCGTCAATAATAACAAGGAGATAATGATTTTATCTAAAGCCCGGCTGGTGATACATCAAAGTACAGAGCAGAAACAACAAAAAGGAATCCACATTAAATAAAAAACACAAAATTATATTATACATGGTCACCC